>JAKSZP010014578.1:0-179556 GCA_022478985.1 Massospora cicadina
CAGCCCCCACTTTAAATTAAGAAATTTAGAAAACCACCCCCAGAGAGACATGCTTGCTATGACCCCAACCATTTGCTAGAATCGAATACCTAGATGCGTTGGACATTCCCTATGACTTAACCACACAGAAGACAGTGTAGAGAATGACGAACCACCCACTCCTACATCTGAGGATAAGAGCCAACGCCTGGCGCTGTCTGAGAAGTACCTACAGGATGGCGGACCGCTCCAATTCCCTCCACACAACCTGCGCAGTATGTGGAGGGGAGGGTTCCCTACATCACCGCCTAGAAACATGCCCCCCAACCAAAGCCATATGGCAGGAAGTCGCGCGCCTGATTAAGATCCAAAACGAGCAAGAATTTTCTATATCAAAGATTTCCTCGCGCTCCAGATTGAGTCACCAATCCCATCTACCCTCCGCTCCCTAATGATACCCATTGCAATGTGGACAATCCACACCCTTGCCTTAGATGCGTTCAGGGGCACAGTCTTAACCATACATGGGTTATCAACAGGTTCCACATCCACTTACTGGAGCACTTCCAAGCCTGGCTCTATGGATATATGAGGCCAAGGCAACAGGCGCTCATAGAATCGTGGTTCCCACTCTGGTTCCTCCACACAGACCCCTTCCTTCACACCTGCTCCATAGTGGGGGAAACCCCCTCGTAGTAGCACACCAACTCCCCCCATACCTGGCAGTCCTGCTGGCAACAGGGGTAACCTGAGTACCCTGGGGTGCCCAATTTTATATATCTTTGTTTTCCACACATACTCGGTAATGCCCATCCCCTGGTCAGCTTGCCTCAGTTAAATAAAAAACATTATAGGCCTGATCTGTATCATTAATCCATTTGAGCGCTTTGAATGGACTTAAATTGGTTAGTGCTGGCTCAGTCACCAGAATTGGAGGGGTGGCAGAAACTGATTGGCTGTGCACTGTTAACCACATCTGCTCAGCTAAAACTGATTCAGCCTTTGACTCTGAATTTTTTAAAATTGGTCAAATTGTTTAAATTTCTTAAAATTTTTGAGTTTTTGATTGGCTGCCGCCTTTGAAGCAGTGCCAGAATTCTCAAGGTTTAAGTGGGAGGATTGAGCTCAATTCAAAAAATTGGGCTGAACCAGCCGCTGACCCAACGCCAGAGAGAGGAGTGGAAGAAGAAGTGGTGGAAGCCGTAGGGCACTTGCACTTTGAGTGATCAAGCTCAAAACACAAGGGGCAAATGACGCAGCCATTCTCAATGCGCGCCCAGAATGGGTGATCAGGGGAGGATCTGATCACTGTGTTGGGGGAAATTGCGAGGTGGGTGTTGTGATGGAATGGGTAGATTGTCACAAAGGCCCAAGGCCCTGTTAAACGATATGCCCCATTGCAGACTGCAATTAAAAAGGGGTCTGTGCCATAAATGGCCAATCCCTCCGTGATTTCTTGGTAAAGGCGTTCTGGTGAAAGATGGGAGGGCATCCTGGAAAATGAATGACAAGAGTGGGATCATCTGGGAGCTGGGTGCAAATGGTAGGGATAGGAATTTTTTTAAAAATATTTATATATTCACTGCTGCCAATGCCTGGGCCTCAGACCCAAAGCCCAGGTTGAAATAGTCCTAAAAAAAGGGTGAAAATCGATAAATCTGGAAGGTTTAAAAACTGCTGTGGCCATCTCAATGATGGCCACAATTGCATATGGGAAAAAATTTATAATTGGCCAAAAGGCTGTAATGCAGGTTGCTGTGAGGGAGCACCAAAGGGCTCTGGAGCACCACCTATGAGGTTGTGAGATGGTGAGCTAAGTCCCAAAGTGGGACATAACGCCTGGTGGCAATGGGAGGGCTAGCAGAGCCAGCTCAAGCATGTGTTTGGCAGCGGCTGAAGAACACCAGAAGGCGGCGCACCACCACCCCATACTGGGGCCTCAGGCGTTGATTGTACTGACATTTTTTTGTTGGGCTCAATTTGAGCAGCTGTTTTTTGTAAAATTTAAAAACTCAAAAAATTTGGCTTAAATTCAATTATCAAAGTAAAAGAAAGGTAACAAATACAAACTATGATATCCTAATTTGGACTGATTTCTTGAGAAGGTTGGAGTCATTACAAATCACAAGGACAATATTCTCACCATTCTCAGCCAGTTTATCCCACTTTACTATAATAATGATGGATCAGTTAAGAAAAAGAAGCGCAACTTATTCTAAATTTGGCCTACAAAGATGGAGCAGTCCCAATTGAGTACGTTAAAGTATGATTAAAGATAAAAACACTACCCATCCATATTAATGAGTCAAAGGACATCCCTCTTTGGTCAACTCAGCACATTATTAAATCATCAGGATATCAAGCTTCATCCCAAATAGACTAACAATTAATATCCTGAAAGGACTTTATGATAAGGTATATCAACTATGGTCCAGATTGCAATTTGAGCCAAACATCGCACCTGGCATCAATATCCCCAGCCATGAAGAAATTCACATCTTGTATAAAACCCTACAAAGTTGGCTCATTACCATCATGCAACATCAGACAATCGCTTTCCTACATCTGTTATCTACCACAGAAATAAGCTCATTTCATGAGTTTGGAACTTTGTCAAATTAGGGCTCTCTGACAAGGGCCTAATCAGCATTATCAATGTTGTCCCTATGGCCAATTTGAGCAACTTGAACAACTCTGAGAATGGCCAAGCTCAGAAGTTATCTTCTAGATGTTGAGAAATATTTGCACAAAATAATTTTGACCTGGGATGTTCTAAAAGTGTCATCCACACTTTTGATACTAATGATCATAAACTGATTCAATTACGCCTGATTAGATGCTTAAAATCATCAGAATAAGCTGTTTCAAGGAGATTAAAGAACTCCTCAATTGCAACATAATAGTCCTGTAAAATTTCCTTGGGCTGCACCAATTTTATTAATAAAAAAAAGTACAGGAAGCATTTAAGTTAAATTGATTATTAAAATTAAACAACATGAAGAAGGACTCATACCCTCTGCCATGGATTTGCAATACCTTGGACAGGCTAATAGCATAAAGTTTGTACAATGTCAGTTATAGATCATTGGATGTCAGCAATGAATATACTATTGAAGAAATTATGGGTAGTTTTCATGTCATTCTTAAGAAGGCTAGTTTCTTGCTTCAATGGTAAGGTCCTCAGAATTCATTGTATACTAAACCTGATTCAAACTCTTCAGATAATATGTCTATTAATATATTATACATAATGACTCTATAAATGGCTGTATGTGTACCTTTGTAAATCTCAGAAACTACTGAAGATTTCTGGAAAGTTCATAACTACAAACGAAGTCATCCAAGTACCATTTAAAGTCAATACTATCTAACCTGTAAGTGAAACCAGCGGATCTTGAATAATTTTTGTGGAGATTGAATGCCATATCAAACAGGCCTATAAACGGGATAAACATATCTTCTCAGAAATATTCTGAAACGTATCATTGCTGAGATGATTTGTTTACTAATTCTCAGCTTGAAATCCTTCTTCTGCTTCTTCATCTGCAATCTCCAAGCGCTTCAAATCGCTTGTAAACGCCAATCTTCGTTGTCTTCTTCGTATAAAATCTACAAACGGAAGCAATCTCAGAATTCATTCTCATTCATTCATCTGTGAGATGAACTCTTATTATCAACAGTTGAAAAAAAAATCCAGTGCAACCACATAATTCAACATTCCAGCAGAAACCACTGACAACAGAATGAAAATTCTGTGAAATCATATAACCTAGCACCATTTGATCCCCTCATCTGCTTGGCATCAGTTCAAAGTCCATTCAAATATGGGTCTATAAAGATGGCTAGACAGCACAAACCTACAAGACAATCCTTCTAGAGCGGTGAAGGCTTCCTTCAAACACAAATTGCAAATATTATGAAATGCTATCAAATACACAAACTCACCTATCACAGATATATTGCTTTAATCTGACAGTGAAGTTAAAGATGATCTGCCATTAGAATGAAACCTAAATCATCTGACAGATATGGAAATACAACAGGGACAAAATAGCTAACAGAACCTTCTAAAATCATGGTAATAAAAATACCATTTATAAGAACCATCAATCACAAATACTTTTATAATTGCTTTCTACGAAGCCATAACAAAGTATGGTGATTGAAATCGAATCATCAAGCAAATTCTATCCAAAAGAGTGTTTCAAACAGTCAAAATGAATGCTGTGTGTGCAGAAGGCTCAGAAAAACCTTTCTAAGAACATCTTATTAGCTTGTCAATCTGGCAAATTTCCTAGCATACCATACTCTAGCCAGCGTATCAAGACTCTTTCAGCAGCAATTGAATACTAAAGTGCATTAATGTGACACTATTAGCTACTTGAACTCATGTTCAAACTAAAAGAAGGTGAGGTGAAGCTGAACATAGCTGAACAGGTATCTGTTCTTCTTCACATCTCATTCCTGTTGATATCTGGATATTCTGAAGTTTTTGCAGAATTGACCATTAATTTCTCAGAACAAGTTATTATAAATCATATTCATAGAGTGCATAAATAAATACGCTTCATTATTGGAGACATTCTATTTCTGCATATTTGTTTCTTCCTTCTGCTGCTTTGCTTGGATAACTGCTATCAATATCTTCACCTATACAAACGGAATCACACTGGCAATCATCTCATCTGCCCTTGTTTCCTCTCAGCAGTTTCGATGTGTTTCATATGTCTTGGCCTTTGCCCAGTTCATATCTCATTCGTTCTCAACATAATGCTGTGTTCTCAATTCTATCTGCTTTGAACATTGCTCAGTGTGTGGAATGGCCATTTCTTGTGTGTCCTTGGGGAGTGTCCAATATGCTACTCTTTTAATTTGCCTCATCTCAGATGCTCAAATAGCAGCACTTGGTATTATGCATGTCGCAGAATCACCACAATGTGTGTGCTTTATTCACAATTTCTGTGTGTGTGTCCTCTAGAATGTCAACATTATACCTGCAGGTGGATAATACGTCTACTAGCGCATTCTTGGAGGATTCTCATTGTAAACGTCTTCATTCGTATAACTAGACACTAGATTCATAAACTTCATCTGAGCATCCAACTGCTTTCTCAAGCAGCTTCAACTCATTCATCCAATGCATAGTTTCATATGTCGAAACACCATTCTGCTGTGGATGTCCATTCTACCTCTTTGATTTAAACTCTTCACTGTGTTGGAATATCTTCGTCCCATAAAACTAGACAGAATGTTTTATTTCAGTAATGCCTTCAATTTTGTTGAATCCTTTATACAGATTCAATCCAGTGGAATCTTTTATTTGAGGTCCTTCACCAATATCTTCAAATAAAACAATGCAGAAAGAATAATTCTTCTTTGTAATGGTGAATCTCATTCCCATGGCAGAGATAAGCCTATGTCACAGCAGATGAAACACCAGTTTGTAATTGAAATCAATCAAGCGCATTTCAAACGCCAATGTCAGGTCCAATCGCTTATTGACGCCAATCCCGTTGGACTTCGTTCGTATAAACTATCTACCCTTCTCAGAATTTTATCTTATCTCAGAACTAACTAGTCATTCAATTGAATTGATTCCATTCATTGAGCAGATAGACTGAAACCTTCTCTGATGATTCTTCATTCTTGTCTAGCTTTCCTTTTCAGGCACTAAATATATTATCATAACTGTTGTAATCAAATATTTAAATCCCAGATATGCAAAGGATATTCTTCCAATGTGAGAAACCATTTATCAAAGAGAAACCACTTATGCCAACAAATGGGAATTCTACTTGTACGAAGTCTTCTAGGCCTAGCACTCTCCAAATTCCAGACAGACAAAAGAGTGTTTCTCAAACTGCTGAATCAAATCATACTCTTCTATTCTGAGTTGCTCTGTTGAATCCTCCCTTCTCACCATATCTGGCATTTTCCAGTATGTATATTCGAATTCGTCAAAGATACAACGATATTCTTGTGAAATATCCCCTATCAGATAACCTGTGTATAATTCTAGACTTGTCAATGGCCATATTCACATCTGTGTCAGCAAAGATATTCACTCCCTTTCACCAAACAGCTTCTACTAATTCCTGAATCCCTTTTCAACAAATAGTTAGCATTCTGTGTGTGTCAATCTTAGTTCATTTCCAACTCCTGTGGTAGAAATCTCAAATCATATAAATCTAGGGAATCCTCAGTGGTACTCACATTCCTCTTCAGGCTCCTTAGGTTCTGATCAGCATAACAAATGGTGGTCAAATTATTTCATTATTCAATGTAATACATTTCATTTTCTTATGTGCATATATTACTTCAGCCTCTATGATGCAGGCCATATTGGCAATTCAGCAATTCAGGCACAACTACTGTGCACTGCCTGGTGCTCTCCCCTTGATCTTTTAGGATGAACCCCTTTAACTTGTAAAGATGGACATGACTCTGTATAAATCATCATAGCTGATGGAATTTGCTGACTTTCTTTTACTAATTGTTGTGTAAAGTATCAGGCATTATCATGATCCATTGAAACTAATGGCATCCTTGCTAATATAACAATGACATAATGAGATGAGATTATTAAAAATATTAATGGCAAACCATCTGGGCATCTGCATTCTATCTTGCATTTATAACAGCATGTAATTTTTCTAGTTAACCTCCTTGAGCAGTTAGACACTAACTTGTTTCCTCTCCCTGTTCAGTACTCACTTCCGTCCTTGAAAAATGCCATGATTTCTGAGGCTAAATCTTTTATGTTAGCTCAAGCAACTCAGCATTATCACCTAATTTAGTAGGATACTCAATAACTGGAATAACATAGTAATATCTTAAAATGCCAAATACATAACATTAAATTTTAAAAATCAACATACATTACCATTGAATATGCTTCAGGGACCTCAACAACTTGGTCTGTGATTCTAAGTCAATTGAAAAAACTTATGAGCGTAAAAATGTATTCTCATGTCTGCTGTGGTGCTCAATCTTTTCAGTATGGACTTCTTATCTATCAAATCATATGATGGCTCAGTCTACTCTCTTTCAGTGACAACTTCTTCTGATGCTCTAGATCAGTGAATCAGATGAGACCTAATGGGGGGATGATCACCCATGTCCAGTCAATGTACAATTCCCCAAGCACACCCTAAATCGTGTTCATTGATGGCAAAGATCTCCTTATATTTTTTAAATAAAGCAATAGCCTGGTCTATCTGGTTTTCCAATAAATCCACTAAGTTTTTACGTAATACCACTGCCATCACGCTGAGATGCAGTTTGACTGGCAGACCAAATTCATCCAGTGACCTGAACTCATGAATCTGGAGGTCCTCCTCAATTAGGATCAAATGTAAGTGCACCACTATTTGTGCCAGCGGATTTACATTGGTTTGTTCTGGAGATTCGCTAACAAAACCTTGATCTCCCCATGTCCTGTGAGTATAATGCCTGGATCCACATGGGGCTCAAGCCGTGATTGCTGATAGGTCTCAATGACCTCACCACAAATCCTTGTAGGCACTATCACCTATATTTGGTGTTTATTATTACTTGGGGACCGGAGGGATGGATATAGGGCCAGCAGCTCTTTGGTAGCCCTTGATATTCTATATTTGATGGTGAAGGGCCTGGGTCTTGCTCTTAATTGATGGTAGCAAGCAAAAATCACCCCATCACTATAGGCAAGGGTGATATGTCCCATGTGCACCAAGTCCTTTGGCACTCCACTGGCGGTAAAATAAATTGGTATCTGTTGCCCCAAATTTTCAAAGGTCTTCTCCATCATATCAACAATAGCACCATAGTGTTGCATAAAAGTGGTTTTAATCATCAGGTCATAATTGCTTTTCAGTAACAATATCACTGGAGCTACAACAAGAATTGATCCAAACCTCAAAGGAAGCGCACTGTAAGCTCCCTCAGAGACCGTTTTCTGCTCCAGTGGTCCCATACACCATTCAATGTTCCACATAGAGCTTTAATGTCAACTTTGCCGCCAACTTAGTGGAAACTATGCGAACTGGAGCGCCCATATCTATTATAGCGTGAACTTGGGTTTTTGCTACAACAATGTAACTGTAGGTACAATCTGAGTAAGATGAAAGTTGACTGTTCAGTACATAACATTCAAAGGATCGCATTTTCCCAGAAAGCTCATAGTACCTGCACTGACTTTAGGGTACCTTTAACATTAGTGTCTACTGGGAGGGCGACGTCTACTCCTCTCATTGAAAGCGCATCTGCAGATGGCTCCAGTTTGTCTGGAGAGCTTTGTTCAAACATTTGACAGGCGAAAGGCTTCAAGGGCTTCATAGTTTCTTTCATCCAGCGTGTCCTTGGTTTGTGATCATGTCAGTACATTTACTCCCCCAATTGGCTGATGATATAGAAATGTATCATTTTATTGGAGGACTTCCACTGTATATACTTCAATATATTTGGGTGGGACGTTTGGGTTTGGGATAGCGGAGGTAGAGAGTCATGTCTCTACACCACTCTGACTTTTCCTTGGTAGCATTGGTCCTGCTGTACGTAATGGACCAGTCAATTGGGGGAAACATCATGCTAGGTGCCCAGGGTGACCGCATTATAAATATTTACCCTTTAGGGCCTGCATCCTTGATTATTGCAAGTTGGTTTACGCTGAAAGTTGGACTGAAGGCAATCAGCGTAATCAGGGCCAGGTCAATAGGTATGACTGCTGATGGTCAGCGTAATTAGGCCCAGGTCAGTAGTTAGGCCTTTGACAATAAGCAGGTATTGGGCGGAAGTTGAACTGCTGGGGGTAACTTGGCAGAATCTGAACTGGACCAGCAGTTTTCTCCAAATAGGATAGTCTGGAAATGGCAACAGAAGGGTTCCACTATGTATTGGGTGGAGGGAAGGTTATGGATAGACGAGGCAAAAACTGAACAATTTTAAACAGGGGTACGTCATCATCCAAAATTGGGGTCATGACATTATACAGATCACAGTATGGCTTCACTGCGGAGATCATCAAAATGGCATGTTTGATCTAGATAAAATACCTTCTCCAATTAACATGTGGGCTTCCACCATATGTTGATCAGCAAACATGGTGAGGGTCTCACTACGCTGAAACCTGATGGTCAAAACTCAGTCTTCCAATGTGACATCTTCGTGGTACCCCCAAACAACCTCAGCACAGTAACCTTCACTTTGTGGTATGTAATGAAACTGTTTGTAAGATAACAGGTGACTTGGTTGACACTTCCAACATCCAAGGTCGATATTAACAGTTTTGCTTTCTGGCAGTCCAAGGCTCCTTCCATTGCAAGCTCAAATTGCTTAAAGAACCCATGAATATTCCCATTTCATTTAAAGAGAGGCAGCTTATCGCTACAAACCTCCTGAAAAAGCTCATCCTTCCTTTAAAGTGTGACGTCTAATGCAAGTTTGAGTTCTGCATATTTGAATGTTGTAGCATGTCATGAAGATCCCCATTAAAGCAAGCCTGATGCGCCATGGCCAGTGACTGGAAAATTATTTCTGTGTAATTAATCAATGGGCCCCCTGTAATGAGTAACACTGTTATAATTTTGGCAATACTCTGCAGATACGCCAAAGGGTTTTTGCACAGGGTCAAACCCACTGAGCAATAGAACAGATGATGTGGAGATTGCAGTACTTGGAACACACTTAAATAAATAAATATAATAATATGGAGCAATTGCCTCAATACTTCTTTATTTTAATGTAATATCTAGCGGATCCTTGCTGCTCCACTCTCTTTTCTAATAATAATCCTCCTCCTTAAATTGTCTAATCTCGCTTGTATCTCAGCGACTTCAGACAATACCATTTCCTTTGCTTAGCTATTCAGTTCCACCATATCTCATTGGTTCCAACATAGTATAATATTCTCATTTCTATATCACCTTAGTTTTTTTAATTTGAGTTAGGCTGACCTGGGGAGGATACTGCACCAATTGAGGGAAAATTGAATGAATGGGAAAGGAGGATAAAATCCAGAAAACCTCCTTGCGCGGCGTATAATAGGCCATGCACTCCATGGACCGCCTTTGCTATTTGCTATCTCAGTTTGGGGCATTGGTGTGCAATGCCAACACAGTCATAGTCATCCCCTACCCAAGTTCCTCTACCAGAATCAAACTTGGGGAAACAGTGGTAGAGGTCCTTATTCTACCACTGGGATATCCTCCCCTTATATCACCTTAGTTTGAGGTGATCATAATCAATATTTATCAAATATCAACATTGCTTATCACCCTATTTGGAGGCAATCTAATAATAACCCTTTCTGACCCAAAATTGTCTCATCTCAAGGTTCTCAAATAATCATACTAGTATCATAGTTGGCGGATTCTCACTAACCTGCCATGGCTATTTCAGGCTTATTGTCAGTCATATTATAATCTTGACATCATCTTGACAAGCATGGATGACCCATATTACCTTACAGATAATTTACCAAATTTTTTGCCCATGTCCTTGCCAATCTCAACCAGTAAATTGGTGTATGAGGCGTGCTTTCTGTTCTCTATTATCCTGAAACCAATATCTACTTGAGTTCACCAGTATATACCTATAGCATCTCCTACCATTCAGCTACCAGGATGTCACAATTTCAGTTATCATATGAAAGACATCTGGCCATACCATCCCTACTATATTCAATACTTGAAGTTCCAAGAGAGAACAACTATTCTAAATATGGTGAGAAAATTGCAGATAACCTAATTAAATTGCAAGCTCAAGCCTTTGACAACAGTTTTGCCATGAAAAAGGCCCAACTAAAAAGAATCTTGAAAATCGCTGCATTTTACCAATTTTCAAGTAGGCAATGATGTTTTATTTTGCAACACCCATGGATTGGGCTGATTGCAAAAGTTAGATTGCATCTGGGTTGGACCATTTGAAATAACTGAGAAGACATCACAATTCATATATACAATCAAGGATGTTAGGGTCATCCATATATGCAACCATGTCCACACAGAATTTCTAAGAAGGTTCAATAAGTTGGCCAATTAAGAAATTATATATAATAGTAGCATTGCAAAAAATATTGTAAAAAAGAAAGAAAAGATATAATGAAAAAATAAAAATTAAACTAAAAGAAAACTAAAACTAAACTAAAAAGAAAAATAAAAGAAAAAAAGAAAATATAGTATAATTAAAATTATTGTTCATTCTTGAGGAGAGGAGGGGATCTGACTTTAAATTTATCAGAAATTAGGTCTGACGTTAAGGTTAGACATCTGGACCTATATCTATTGGCAGTTCAGGCCAAAACCAAAGAATAACAACAACCATTTAAGGCAATTGGGAATATTATGGCTTATGTTCAAGTCAATTTGTAGAAAATGTCAAATTATGGTGGTTGTCAAAAAATAAACCCTTTGACAACCATTAACTGAGGCCAATTACCCTTTCTATAGCCCAAGCTGATTACCCTAACAATCAACTTAGTCCAATTACTCTTATACCAACTTGGGCTCAACATCTTAACATCAATGTAGGCTGATTACTTCTTTGACAACTCAGGCTGACTACCCTTAGATCAACTCAGGCCAATTATACTCACAACAACTTGGCTATTAGTTCCAATTAATTGAGCATAATATACTATATCTTTAAGAAATCATCCTGAGATTGATCCCCAAAAATAGCTCTAAACGTTCCATGGCTAATAACAGTAATAAGATTGCTCCTCAAATTATTGCAATCAGTTTTTGCCTTATGGCAAGTTTTATATGCTAATCCTCATAACTGGCACAATAGCACTTGCACATGAACTGTCTGAATGGGAGTACCTAGTGCTATCTAGAGGCCTTCTGACGTCTCAATTAAGACATGTTATTCACTTCAAATTGATGCTAAATTTCCCAGAAGTTGCATTTTGTCAGGTGCATGATAAAACTCAAATTGGGCTGACCTTAGAACAATTTTGCACATTTGTGTTGCGATTTTTGTACCTAAAACCTCCCAAATTCTGAAATTATTTTGCCACCAATAGTTTTAACAATAGTTCATGGTCTTATTGGTTCTTGGGATGAACTGAGGTGAAAAAATATCTTCAGGAATTGCGTGTTCAAATGTGACCAGGAGATGCCCTATAGAGGTATAAACACTGGCGCTTGCCTTGTCTGGATAATACAATTTTATCTCCTAATAAATATATATCTTCTTAATTCTCTTTTACCTGGTTTTTATCAGAGTATGTTCTTAAAAGCGTGTCAACAAGCTACTAAATCAGAAATTTCAGCTTGTACCTCTGCCTGCCTGAGTAGAAGTTCCCAAATTTGAAGGGAAAATTTAGCCTAAGATCAACCAGAAAAGTTGTATTAATTTAGATAAAATTAGTGAGCTTCCAAACGGTCAATATACCATAAGATACTGGCTAAAATTGATTATCTCTCAGCCAAAATTCTTCCCAATTATATGCGCAGGATTTATTTTATCAAGTGAGCAATACTCAGTATAACATCAAGTCTGAAACCAATGGCAATGAGGCACTGATGGCAGCCTATTTGCCTACAGTTTTAATGTAAGTGCCACTCCAGATAGTTTCATTCTTAGCAACATTCCAGAAACCCCAGCTCAAGCAACATCAGCAGCTGTTACTAGTGCTGCTACTGCATATCCTACAGGCACTACCATGTTAGCCTTGGTTTTTAATAATCCCACCCCCGCACTGCCAACATTGATTGCTCCACAGGTTCATCTCACCCAATTGTGAACCAAGCCTTAATTATAATTATCAAGTTAACCCATTTAACCTGCCTAAATTTGATCATAAGAGGAACACTCACACCTTCATGTAATTGTTTGTGATACTATGGGTAATGAGAATACCCAGGCCAAACTGTCCATGTTGATAATTCTGATGGACCCTAATAGTCAATAACTGGTTTTTAAGTTTTGTGAAGCCAACATGTCTTAAGCTAATAAAAAAAGAAGCTATCATCAATGAGTTTGGTGGGTTGTTCTTATGATAGGATGAAAAAACCACTTTCCTTAACATATCATTAAAACTAAGTAATGAGTTTTAACCTTTTCTGACCACTTTTACTATGAGGATCAGTTGTTGTATGGGGCTAAGATTCTAAGTCACTATTATGCTCAGACCACTTTCTCTACTACGCTTCAAACCTTAAAAGCAATTATATTGAGCCATGTTACCAATCTAAATAAAAACATTATAACTAAAATGGTATATTACCTCCATTAATGCGCCCTCACTTTTTGTGCCAAATAGACAAACTTTTTGCCCAATGTGTGACATCTTCAGAAGAAAAATGTTTGGGAAAGTATTGGTATAATAAAAAAGGACAATTGACTTCTGCCAATAATTGTTAAGCCCATATAAAGAAGCAAATGGTAATGAATGCCGTTCTACCAGTGTGGTTAATGAGATTCAAGATGTGTCACCATCAAAAACCATGTAGTAGTTGAGACTAGAGTGTTAGCTACGCCCTGTAGCTTCAGGATATTAATGATTTACCTATTTACCAAAGTCAATATGAGACTTTTGACATCATATGTTTACCAAAGTTAACAAATATTTCTTTATGTGTATCTATGTTGATTTTAGTGTAAACAATATTAAATTTGGGTAATTGTCAACAGTGGTGCACCAGTCAACATAGGTCATCCATACTGATGAAGAAGTCAGGGTTGCACCTGACGTTGACCATTGCAAAGAATATGAAACTGCAGGATAATGCTACCACTTCCAAGAATCTATCAGAAGATTGTCTATAACTCTCTAGTTCACAGCGTGGTGATGCACAAAGCACTGTACTAAAGCAAGGGGCTCATCATCAGTGTGAACATAAAGATATCCCAGAAGAGTGAGCTGGAGCTAAGGAGACATAGGGCGAGGATTTTGAGCTTGGTAAAAGTATTTATATATTCAGCAATCAGCAAAACTTGGCTGTCCCTAAGGGCAGATCATAACTGAGTTTTGTACAGGGCTAGAGTGCATGGGTGATCTGGGTTGGATGGAACCTGGTAGGTCCAGCGGTGTACCTGAGGCTATAATAATTTCAAAGAAATAAAATGGCTAACGCATCATGAGACCTCCTCAAAGAGGTCCGTGCACAGGTTTGCCCAAGTCAACATATGGAAAAACGTAAAATGACTAGGGGTTTTAATAGGGAAGATAACCAACAAGAAACGTTGGTCTTGAGCAAATATAATTAAGCCAACTCAGGAAAATCATTGATTGGAGAAAGTGGTACTAAGCCTTGGTGCACCAATAGGCCATGCTTCCATCTGACATGGTTTCATACTTCAAAACTGATCTTAGTTGAGTGATCAATTAAGGTTAACCTGACCTGAGCTAGAAATTTTATAAATAGAACAGGTTTTGAACCCCCCATTTGCAAATTAACCATATTGAGCCACCATTGTTTAATAAATAACTCATCCATTTTATTGCAAAACTAAAACAAGGGGCTGGGCATTAGGAACCTCACATATACCAACCTGGGCATACTGTCATGGTAATGGCAGAAGAAGTTTAGACCAGCCTGCCAGCTGGGATACTTAAGCACCCAGAAGACAAGCCGGAATGCCAGAGGCATTGCTGACCGCATGACTTGATAAGGAGCTGGGAAGCGTAATATAACAAAGTGGTAACATAGCAACAAGATAAGGATTGCTCGCTGGATCCAATTGGCAACAGAGGGAGCCATGGTGACCAAAAGAATTGGTAATGTCCACCCAAAATGTGGGCGACAGACCACCAGAGAAATGCCATCAGGGATACGGTAAAAAGGGGAAAATAACAGATAAAAATTTCTTTTTTGATAAAATTTTATTGGGAAAGGAAAGTAAGAAAAATTGATCAACAATCTTCTCAGTGCCTTGCAACTGATTAAATAGTGGTCGATTGGTAAAAACGTGGTTGGGATCCACATATTTGGCCTAACTGGTGAATTGAATAGTAGAGGGGAGGTTTATTCTTTGGGAACTGTCATCACAAAATTTGGGGGTGGGCTGAGTCTCTATCAGTTTGACCTCAAACATCTGGACCAGGGGTTGATTGCATTTCTGATGGTTAGCATGATGGCGTTTAGCCTGACGAGTGACGGGGAATCCCCCAAGGCCATCCAATATAGGGATGGGACCATTTGGTTGAGAATGGGTTTGGGATGGCCAACCTGCCCACGCTCAGTCAATTAACCATTCGTTTGGTCAATAGGGGCCCATTGGGTGCAACGCCTGAATTACTATTAGAGGGTTTTGAACTCTCGTCGATGGCACCTGATATTTGTTCTGCTGATTTTGGGGTCAAATCAGAACCGTCGGGCGATCCAGCTGATGTTTCATTCTTCATGCTTTTACAGACATTCAAATTTTGGCCATCAGCCCAATTGCCACCTGAATTAGATCCAACTGATTTCAGTTCAATAATCTCAGCACAGATTTCACTGATTCCCCACAACAGTTCTGCTGAGGTGAGTGAGGAAATTAGGGGTGGGATCCAAAGTGGACGAGCTGTCACCCATCACTCGTCAACTACATGGGCAAGATTGCCCTGGGTGATGAGGGTACCAGCATCCACTTCGGTGTTTTCTTACTTGGGAATGGAAAGATAGCTCAATTGAGAGCCAAAGGACACTCCCCAAGACTTACACATACCTAGCATGTACCCAGCGTTGGTCCAAGGTGTGCTTAAGGTCAGGAAGGTCCTGCAATTTGACCCTTTAGACCTCCTGCCTCCCAGCTGTACTTGCTGTTGGTGCCTTCAATAAAGTCATGTAAGCATGACAGAATCTTATAGTCCATTGCTGCTTCAGTTTAGTATTATAGTGATATTTACCCCCTCCATTGTGTTACCCCATGATAATTAAGAGATACTGATTGGGAGCTCTTTTATGAGGGCATTTAGGCTTAAAGCTAACTTTGAAGAGAATACACTTAACATATTAGGACATAAAATTTTGCTTTATTACCATATGAAGAATATCCAGTGCTAACCTCACTCTCCTTTATTTTTAAAAATGACTTATAAAGATGACATAATCCCATTTCTTACAGCCCTAACGCAACTAAATCTACCAGCAAATACTTTCATAATGGGAGACATGAACTGCTGGATTAACCCAGAGATGGACCAATGGCCATACACAATGGAGATACCACAAGGGCAAGTGGAACTCCATGTACTAAAGGCCACCCTGGGACTATATGATCCACTGCCAAAATGGCAACCCCTGCTACAAAACATGACACGCCCACATGTACACAATGGTACACTTGTCTCTATGTCGAGGATAGACCTAATACTTGCACCAATAATTTTACATCACCAAATTCAAAAATTTAAAACTACAAAAATTGAATTCTCTGACCATCGGCTTGTTTCAGTGTCTTACAAACCGGCGGAACCAAGTATCCAAGCACCCAGATGGTGCAGAATATGCCCAGAAAGTTTAGCCAGCTCAGAATTTCAATCCTAGATGGAGGAAATATCCTCAACCTGGGATTTTCAAACACCCTTTTGCTCAGACCCACTAATCACCTGGGAAAATTTCAAAAAATCAACGACCCAACAAATTAAACATACATCATCTAGAAGACACAGGGCAGTTTCAGCCATTATCAAACACACTTTGGCTGAAATTGACCATCTAGAAAACAATGCACCAAGAATGGGATACAGCCCTGGATGGGGTTGTAAATGGGCGGAGGTTTCTGCTCAGTTAAACACCCTGATCCACAAACACCAACACTGAGTTGGAGTCCAATACAAGGGCAAAAACATAAGAGATGGAGAAACTTGCTCGAGCTACTTCTTCCGCTGACTTCACGCCAAGAAAAATATGATAGCTTGTACACTGGTCCAGTGACTGGAAAAATCCATAGTGGAAACACCTGAAGAAGTCATGACCAAAGTGCACAGGTTTTATATGAAATTGTATAAATCTGAGCCAGTAGAACCAAAAAAAATTGAAAAATTCCTTAGAAGCGCACATATTGATACCGTGGTAAAAAATAACAATTTAATCAACCTAATATCATGTGAGGAATTATGGGAAGTAGTACGCGGTGCACCAAGAGGGAAATGCCCTGGACCTGATGAGATTCCCTATGAATTTTATATAAATTATTTTACTAACATCTCTAACATTCTTCTAGCTTCAATGAACAAGTGTATTATGGAAACATGCCTCCTACTTGGAGGCAAAGAAGCATACATGGTCACTTTATTCAAGAAAGGAGACAGATTAGACCTATCCAACTGGCGCCCAATTTCCCTAACCAACACAGATGCAAAAATTTTCACAAAAATTATGGCTAAACGACTAGGAGAAATTGCAACTGATGCGATATCCCCATCACAATATGGATTTGTTCCAAGAAGATCCATATGGGATAAAATCCACACAGTTGCAAATGTCTGCCAGTCCAAAACCTCTGGAGCACTTGTCTTTTTAGACCAACAAAAGGCATATGACAGGGTGAACTGGACCTATCTTAGGGCCTGCCTTCAAAAATTCAAGCTCTTAAACAAATTTATAAACTGGGTAATGTTGTTTGCAGAGTCTGCAACCATGGCTGTGCGGGGCAGGCTTCTTAACCAACCCAGTTATCCCACAGAGAGGACTAAAACAAGGAGACCCCTTAAGCCCTCTACTCTACAACTTTAGCTTAGACCCCCTAATCCAAAATACAAACACACTGCTCAAGGGAATCAACGTCAAGCGCCAACCACCAGTCAAAATGATGGCCTTCGCTGATGATTGTGTGGTGGGCATATCCAACAATCAGGACGCTTGCAGAATTGAGAAGATAATACAAGACTATTCAGCCATAAGTAATGCATCACTTAACACTGAGAAAACGGAAATTATGCTCCTGGGGAAATATCAAACCCAGTGGATGCTATCTACACAGGGCCAACAAGCTAATACAAAATCAAGACTCCTGACCAAACATAGGAGGTGAAAATTAGCAACGACCTCACTGAAACTTCCATTCATCACCAAGCCAACAGCTGGTTCTGTTTGTCACTTGGGAGTATGGTTAGAAGCAGGAGGTTACGCCAACTCCATGATGTAAAATCAATTATTAGACAAAATAACAAAACGCATTGCCTCCTTACATGGACACCAAACAGGTCTAACAGGAAGGGTCACGGTAGCCAACTCTATGATTCTATCAATCATATGGTTCATGGCCCATGTAATCACTTTCTCACCATCCTTCTTCAACACAATCCACGCCCTATTACAAGGATGGCTATGGTCCAACCACAACCCCCATGTACGCCTCAAAACCCTATTTGGCTCTAGAAGGAATGGAGGTATGGGGCTTACTAATTACGTAGAGCAAGCAACCCATATATTGGGATCCTGGATAGCTCAGGTGACTAGCCCAGATCTTCCAGATACACACTGGGCCAGAACAGCAAGATATAACTTCACACGCGCACTCCAATTATGAAACCCAGATCACCCAAACACATTAATCAAATATCTGGCATCCCATCCTACAGCTGCAGGACCACACGGCACTCCAGCACATTTCAAATGAATACTCCTAGCCATGAAAAGAGTGACATGGCGGATCCACATAAATGGCCAAACCAGTCACCGAGGATGCCCAAGGCTAACTCACAGACAGGAGATCAATGATCAAATAGTCCCAGACAATATAATAAGCAAAAGCCCAAGTGCCATAGCCAGGATAGATTACCTGGACCATATGGACATACCCTACAACCTGGAGACTCAAAGAAGAGTATGGAGATACACACATCACCTTTACTCCAATCCAGGATAAGAGCACATGTATGGAGTTGCATGAGGAGATTATACCAAACAGCTGAACGGTCAAATGCCACTCACATTTTATGTACAATGTGTGGTCAGTATGGAAGTCTAGCCCACCGTTTTGAAAAATGCCCAACATCAGTGGCTGTATGGAAAGAGGCCATGCGCCTATTCCACCAAGAAAACGGACATCCATTCAGCCTAGCAAGGAACATGTTCGCTATAAAGATGGACTCTCCTATACACCCATCTCTCAGGGCGTTAATAGTAGCAATAGCACTATGGACAATACATACAATGGTACTGAAAGCGTTCACAGGAGCAGCGCCAACAATCCAAGAAGCCATTCATCGCTTCCACAGCCATATATTGGAACATTTCCAAGCATGGCTGTTTGGACATATGACCCCCCATAACAGAAGGACAATCAATACATGGTTCCCCATATGGTTCCTAAAGGTTGATCCTTTACTTCACACATGCTGCATCCAAGAATAAGCCAGCATAACGCCCCTTCCCTACCGTCCTAATCTTGGTGATCCTGGAGACAACAAGAGGGACCTTGAACCCTCTGGGGTGTCTTTAATTGTCGAATTTCATTAGTTTCCTCACTATATTGGAAGTGCTTGTCCCCTGGTCGACCTTCCCTGAATAAATGAAGATGACATAATCCCAATCAGATAACAAAAAGGTTGCTGTAACACCTTTTATTGCCAACCCAAATAAAAGAATCCAAAGAAAATGCACTATGGGATGTCCAGAGCCTTACTATTGTATCTGGCATCCAGGCCCTAGTTAGAACAAATAATGAACTATTACTTCCTTATGGATTAAATGGCAAAATCTGTCATCTCACCAGCTGAGATAAGATTAACCTGATATAGCATCTAGTTCTATTAACCTGATCATGAAGGGACCAATGTGTCATTAAAGAAACTTTTTAGCCTATCCTATTCAAATGAAGCACTATCAACTTATTGCTGACGTTTGTGTGTTGCCTGTTACTGATAAAATAATGCAATGCTGATGATCCTGAAAGTTTAGGAATACCCTGAAAGATCTTAACAGACTTAACAATCTAACAAAAGCCATTTGACTCTAGTTCACCAAATTATGTGATGAAATAAAGCTAACAAAAATGTAAGTAATATGCTAAAAGAGGATTATACTGCACTTCTGGTGCACGGTAAAGCTGATGTTTTATAACAACAATAATATATCTTTAAAACCATAAAGCCCTATTGGAAAGTTTGCTTTAAAATCTTAGACAAAACAGCTACAATATCTGTACCCTTTAAACACTAACAAACAGTTATATTCTTTATCAAGTACATGCTAGGTTCTTTATACAATATCCTCCTTGCATTGACATGAAGTCAACGTCTTTATAATAATCAAATTGACCCCACTCATCATTTGTTCCCTGATGTCTGGTCAAGTGGGGAGAATATTGCAATTTGGTTTTACTAATCATATGAACAAACCCATAAATTTTAGCTTGTATTTTAACTAATTATCAGAATGAGGCTTTCTTTGACCTTGCCGCTATTTCAATGTTAATCTCTATTACTAATTTATTATTAATAACCTCACCCCCACTCCCCAATTTTTATGTGTACAATCATTTCCTTGCTAAACTGCTGTGTAACCCCAATCATTAATTTACTACAATTTATATCACCTCATAGAAATGTATAAATATATCACTTAGTATTGTTATTACTTTCTGGTCGCAGCACCACTAAAAATGTGTTGTTTAATATGAGCTATTATACTCAGACTTTCCCGCATTAGCATAAAATCATTGCTATTCACTTAATTACTTCCTTGTCTTTCTAGAACAATTGAGTTAATGCATCATATTTCTAAGAGCAGTTTGGTTACCAAATATGTGATATCACTAGTAACCAAGATTTTAATGGGCTCAAAAAGGAAGGATAAGTATTGGGTAAAGGATCTCTTTAGACCTTTATTAGTTTCCGCTGAAGCTATTATGACTAAAAAAGGCTACCTTCTGCAAGCCCTTCTGCCATCCCAGTACCAGATATAAAGTATGCGTTATAGTTTCTAATAAAAACCCTAAACCAACACTTCATAATAAGTTCCCCTTTTCCCAGATTGCCAGCATTATACAGTAGTTATGTTGTCTGAATTTTTCTGTGCTTCTGCTATTAATGCCTAATCATGATTACAAAAAAGAACCCAAGGTTGAGAGAATCTTCAAGAGTTTAAATAGGCTAAGGCTAGTTTATCTCTTCCAGATGAAGAGGTCCTTACCAAGAGTTAATTGTGAAGTATCTTAAGGTCAGTTTAATACATTAGATAAGTAGCTAGCAAAATTTCAAACTGATCTGTTAGTGTGGGTAAAAATACTCAGAAGATTATCCAGAGTGAATGGGAGTAGCTATCCAGATGACTTTGAAAATGTAACTTCAAGGGAAGAGGTGAATAAAGTAGTTATTAAGTAGATATCAACTTCATTTGAGGGACAGGTTCACTACTGGAAATTTATGTCACCAGTGTTCATTGATCTGGGATTTGGGTTAGCTCTTAGGGTCATGATGCCCCCATGATCTCAATGTTTTAAGATGTTATTATGATATTGAAAGAGGAGTTAATCAAATTTTAACATAAGGTAAGGATCACTTATGGGCTTAGCTCAGATAAAGCATGGATTTTTGTCTTATAGAAGATGGCAATAATGGACTTTAGGTCACTCAGAGCAAGCGTCATAGTAAAGCGCAATCAACTTATGTTGGTGAATTTAAAGTTTCCTACTTTATGAGATTTGATGGGATTGTCTTAAAAATCTTTGCATTATTTTGTTCTCTAGACTAGACGATGCCTCACACTTTATAAAGGGGCCAGTTAATTTTATGTGGTAAGCAAAAGTTTTTTAAATGGCTCACCATTATATATGTGCTCAGTCTAATACAGATTTTTAAAATTTCAAACATGATAAGAAAACATAATGATGGGGATCATAGAGTCTAAGGATATTGGGTTAAGCTGGTGGTGTGAGTGACTCTAAAACAATTTATAATTTTCCAAATCTGATCATCTTCTCACCTAATAGGGTTAAAAACTGTTGGGTGCCAACATCATAAAAGTGGGAAAGTTGTAAATTGGCACATGAACTCCCAAAGGTTCTATGACCACTGATATAACAGGGTAGCCTATGAAGGTTGCTACAACTCATAAATGAGAATTGGTAAAAATAAACTGAGTAAAGATGATCTTTATTTATTCAGAGGTGCATTGTCAAGTCCAGTCATAGGATTGTCATCTTAATTTTACTATCCGTCAGCTTTGGTACCAATGCTTATTATATTGTACCATCGCTTGTGGCTGCCCTAAAATTTGCAATGAAATTACATTGGAGTGCCAGCGCACTTATTTTCTTGGGGCTGGAATTAGGCTACCTAACCAATCAATGTATCAGTACTAGGTATATAAACCATCTCAACTGTTTGGCTTTAAATTAGGCTCATGATCCTGAGTGTAAGTCTAGAGACCCAACCTCTTGGGCTAGAATGGGAAAAGGTCCCTTTTAGGAAGAAGAAGGGACCTAATGCCCCTGTGGAGCCCTTGGCTCAACTGGGGGACTTGGGTCATGTACTGGATGAACGTTGGGTCACTGATTTAGCACCAAAAACCCCACCACAGTACCCCATTTGGCTGCTTCTGCTGATTGAAAGGATAAAAGAGGTCTTCAATGAGGTGATACAGGCCAGGAGCCTTCAATAGCAGCTTCCCCTCCCTCTGAGCCAACTCCACCATCCTTTACATCCTTGGGTAATAAGAAAATGAGCCTCAAAACTCAGGAAAAAGCTCTTGAGTCAGAAAAGTATGTCCAGGACATGAGATCTTTTCTTGGGTCTGGGAAAGAAAATTCATCTTAGAAATTCACTTTTGGGAAATTTTGAAAAATCTTTTAAAAATTTATTGGAATTGACCCTGGCGGAACCCAATTAGGCCGCCCTTTCAATCTGAGTTAATCCGCTTATGTTTGAATCAGTGATGGTCCATCCCTGGAGGATCCAACGCTTATGTTGCCAGAGCTTTTTTGACTTTTGCATAAGCTGGATGACGAAGCCCTGAACCCAGGCTGGTACCCATGAGTACGTCAGCTATTGCTGCCCAAAGAAAAAAATTACCCATAGCCCCTTTTCCCCGCTTCACATATATAAGGCAACTGCCTATGTAAGTAGCAGTTGTCAGTCCATTTTCACCTTTACATTTTAAAAAAAAACTACTCCCTCCAAAACCTATTCTGCAAGATCCACCGCTTTCTTCACATTTCCTTTACTTAACCCAGTGAAGTATGAAGCTTTCTGCATCCTAGGGCTGATGGTCATTGAGTGGGCCCTCCAAGCCATCAATATGGTGGCCCACCAAATGGTGATCATGATCCAGGAATTTGTTTCAAGCCTATGATATTAATCTGGTGCGTCAGAAGAGTTCTCCAATCTGCCAAACTCCTTGCAATGACCTGTTTACCATTTAGCACCTGGTGACCCAGCTTCAGGTTCACCTCCCACTTCATGAAATAATCTGAGAATTCAACCTAATCTGCCTCACTAATCTGCTAGTGGTTTGGTACAATTTGGGCAGAGTGAGGCCAACTCCACTAATTGTGATTCCCCATTTTGGAGGAGAGGAATTACTATTCACACAACTGCAAGGTGGGAACCAGGCACCAAACCATCTGGGCCATTCTGCTGAGGGCCAATCTGGCCCAAATCATCTTAAAAAATCAATCCACCATGCTGGCAATGCACCCAACCTCTCCATCCAACCCAGGACCTCCCAATGGACACAAGATGAGGCCCAAGGCCTCCCAATAGTCAGAGCAATTTGATTTGATTTGTTTTGTGAGGCCAATCACCATCTCAAAAATTTTGAAAAAAATCTATGATTTTCAGAATTTTTTTTATGATAAATCAGTCCAAAATGGCTGGGAAAATGAAGCCAAAGGTCAACAACTGCAAAACCAGGAGGATTGGTTATCCTCCTAGCCTCTCCCACCCTTGGGGGATGCCCCAGCAAGACCTGTGGTTGCCCCCATTGCAGCCATTTGGTTTGTTATGGGGCCTTTGGTATGTTTATTAACTTTTATTTCCCTTACCAGAATAATAGGGTATCCCTCCTATAACTGCTCAGAACTGCTATGCCTTGGCATTCTGGGCTTTCCACTGGGTTGTTATACACCCAGATTGGAAGCCCAGTCTTACTTTAATCAGCAAATTGCATGACACTGAGTTGGCCAATCATGAACATAGCTATTATGATTTGTAATATTAATGGATACTCTGAAAAGGATCAAAATTTTCTATTTTAGACCACTTTTTTATAACACCAACGGGTGCAATAATCTGTCCAAGTTTTAATTATTATATTAATATATGATTTCACTGCTTCCACAGCAGGTAATTCATTATCAAAAGAAATTATTGGTCATATATGCTAATATTTAAATACTAGCAGTTGGAAAAATTATCCAGGTTTAAATTTATCATAACAGGGTAGTATTACATTAATGTGACAGTAATTGAATATCATCAAAATTAGCTAATGGTCAGTTTAGCTTTTTGTTTAGCTAACCAATTTCTGATAGAGAGGGTATGTCATGGAAATGGCAGAAGAAGTTTAGACCAGCCTGCCAGTCAGGATGCATAAGCACCCAAAAAGCAAGCCAGAATGCCAGAGGCATTGCTGCCCAAATGACGTTGTATGGAGTCAGGCATTGGGAAGCAATAAATTATTGGTGCAAGACAATAGTGAAGAGCAACCTGAGGATGAACCAAATCAAGGCCGCCCCATACCCTGGAGGTCTCACTGCAGGGGGTGATACCACATGTATAGTTTTGATAAGGTCTCTGGTAGTCAGGGTTAAATCAACTGGGGAGACAAGGGGCGGATCCTTGCCTGAAGATGGTGGATGTACGGCCACAAGATCCCAGTATATTGTCAGCAAAAGTTCATAACAATAGGGTTAAATTGCCAGAAGTGTCTAGCTTGCTGAATCCAGTTTATGATGGTGGGGGCCATAGTGATCATTAGTACTGGAGAGCCCATCCAGTATATGGGCTGATGGGCCACCAGAGAAAAGCCATCGGTAATGTGGCCAGAAGGATATCAATAAAATCAAAATTGATAGTTTTTTGAGGCAAAATTTAATTGTAAAGGAAAGTAAGAAAATCAACTAACAATTTTCTCAGTGCAATGCAACTGATTAAATAGTGGACAATTGATGTGGGTACAAGCTGGGATTGAGACCCTCAATTTTGACCTAACCAGCGAATTATTTGGGAATGGGGGCAGATAAGCTCACTGGGAACCAACATCAAAGGATTTGGTGGCAGACTGAGTCGCTGTCAGTTCAACCACAAATGCCCAAACCAAAGCTCAACTACATTTATGATGGTTGGCGTGACAGCATTTAGCCTGATGAGCAGTGGGAATCCCCCAAGGCCACCCCACATAGGGGCAGTCCCAATTGGTTGGGAACAGGTTCAGGATGCCCAATCTGCCCATGCCCGGTCTCTGGAATATTCATTCAGTCAAAAGTGTTGCATTGGTTGCAACATCCAATTTTCTGGCAGGGAGCTTTGAACCCTCATCAATGGTGTCCGATGCTACTACCTGCACGTCAGGGATTATCTCCAACGATTTTGGGAGGGGGTTGTGATGAAAGGGGTCTTTTCATATTGCCACAAAGCAGTTGGGCAAGAGGGCCCAGGTGAGGGCCCATAGGCAAGAGAGGGCCGCTGTGGTTAAGTCCCTCATTTGTTGGCTTGATGAGCGATTGAGGTATCCCTGGAACACTGTGAGGATGATGCTCACACTGAGGAGGACAGTTTGTCCTCCAGAGAGAGAGTACAGAGAGGTGACAGCTCTGTCAAAATCTGAGGAATGGTCCATTTTTCTTCACTCAAAATCTGTGGTTTTCCATCAAAATCTTAATAAATGATTTTGAAATTTCAAAATTTTATTTTCACTTTTGAGGTTTTTATTTATATATATTAAAAGATGAAGTTGTCTTAAACACCTTCACTTGTTTGTTTTTATATTATGGAATGGGGGATATGGGGAAATTGGACCCCGCGGAGTCCACAGGCGGTGGGCTATTTGTGGGCCTATTTTGAGAATCTCAGCCTCTGATATTCCCATCTAGGCCCATTCTATACCATTTGTTGGGTACCCATGGCGTTACGGAAACTTTTCCACATATATTTTTATTTGTTGAGGATGAATCAGAGCTCATGTTGACCTTATCACCAAAATTCCCATTTTTGGGATAATTTGGCCTGGCAGCCCCTGATTCGCTAGGCTGCCCTTCGCTGTGGCTCTTGATCCTTTTGACAAGTGGCGGATTTAGCTTGGCAGCTCCTGATTTGCTGAGCTGCCCAATGCTGTAATTCTTGTCATTTCCTCTTTTGGCATTATTTGGCTTGGCAGCTCCTGATTCGCTGAGCTGCCTGATGCCATGATTCCTGCCATTTCCATTTTTGGCATAATTTGGCTTGGCAGCCCCTGATTTGCTGGGCTGCTTTTTTCCATTGCCAATCTCTTCATTTTGATCCTCAGAATTTGGGTTGATAGCCTCTGATTGGCTCAGTCACCATTTACATCATCCTTTGCCACCTTTGCTCCAAGGTTTTATCAATTTTACAGCATCTGATTTGACAGAATGCCATTTTCAAGGGTTGTTGCCCTTGAGCCACGCTTTTATTTATATTGTTTATGGTACTACTAGCCACGATCCCTGCCTTAGGGGGGTCAGGGCTATGTGGTGGTCAGGCAGCGCCTTGACTGTCACAGGGGTTAATTTTTGCAATCATGGTGTAAGCCAAATTGAAACCTTTGGTGATTCCAGCTGATAAATCACTCTTTGTCCCTTTTCAACTATATGGGATCCAATCATTGGCCATGTTCCCACTCAATTTTGGGCTGAACAACTTCATTTCAGCAATCTTGGCACAAATTTCCCTGATCAAATGTACTAGTTTGGCTGAGGTGAAGGTGGGACCAGGGGAGGAATTTGAAGAGGAAGGGCCATTACCAAATGCTTGTCTACCATGTGGGTGAGGTCACCCTGGGTGATGAGGGGCACTGCCACCATCTTTGGTACCTTCTTACTTGGAAGCAGGAAAAGGGCCCAATCTACACACAGGGTACATTTCCCAGGACTTACAGGGTAGGACATTAAAATATATCTTGGATATTGGGGCTGCACTAGGGACTCATGGCCTAGTTTGGAGGGCTAGGTTTGTGGACAAGTTTTTATTTGTGATTAAAGCATCTTTTGACTTGGTAACAGTTTTTCAGCAAATTTAGGGAGCTGTAACATCTACCCATCTTTCATACAGGGTATAGGCCAAGTCCCAGGTGTAAATCAAGATTTTTCTAGGTTGTTGTGCTCCCCTTTTGGTGGTGAGGGTGGGTGGTACAGTTAATTTGGATGGTTTGGTGAGGAGGCCTTACCATGCTCATAGGGTATACACTGATCCAGTACCTTAGTTTGAGTTGAGCTCATATAACATCAAACTGGAAAAGAGTCCAGTTGGGATTGAGACCATAAAAGCTGCTATTATCATTGATATTTTGGTTATATAATAGATCATCACAGCTGTTTAGATTGTTACCTTGTATGATAATGGTTTTATGTTTAACAGCCTTGATCTCATCAACTGATAGTTTATACAGAGGGATTTTGAAAGAAAAAGTAAACTTTGTTTATAGATCCTTAACATAAATATAAGGCAATCCAGCATGTGATGAGTTACAGATCACTTAGAACTTTTAGATGATTTATAAACCTACCAGCTTTCCTACCTGTAAGGATTTGGAGGATCTTATAGTTGGATTATCACCCATATCCTTGATAGCTTTATATTAAAAATTATAGAGGTTGGATCAAAATGATTGGCAAATTCTTAAAGATTCCATATGGGTTTGACCGCTGGCTTGAAGGTTTTAAAATTGGCTAGCTTGTCAAGGGGCTTAAAGTTAAATAGGCCAGAATTAAAGTAGGGAACATCGCTGACTAATCTTTTTTACCGCTCGAAGTCACTTTTGAGCGATTTTAAATTTAAAGTTTTATTTATCTACAGCCATCTGCCCAAACCTATTCTTTGATGTCCTTGGCTCTGCCGCCTGCCACCCCAGTGTGGGGCAGCAGTGCACCCCCACCTAGCGTTTTCTGCCCCACAGGCAAGTGTGTTCAGATGGGCTCAAACAGCCTGCCCACTGCTTCCAACCATTTTGTCCCCCCACGGGACTTAGCACTCCACCTGGCATGCATCCACCCTTCTCGCCCCCATCCTCTCGCCCTCCCTCGCTCTGCCATTCACTATTGCCTTAGAGTGGACTATGGGCATTTGTTCCCATATGCCAATAAGGCAATTATTGACCTAGCCACTGAGGCCTTTGCGCCAGCTGGCTTTATAGACTTCTGCCCTTTTAAGGGCTACTTTGACATTGGGTTCCAATCTGAGGAGGATGCTGAAGTGGCAGCACAAACTCCTCTAATTTATAAAAAAAACACCATTCCCACAACCTGTACTCACCTCCCTTCAGACACCAAGCTGGTGGTATCCTTTGCAAATCTCCCATCCCATCTTCCACCCCAGGTTTTGTATGACCAGTTGGTCGTGGGGCTCATGGCTTATGGCACTCAGCCCAACCTCATCTTTGCCATTCCATCTGGTGCAGAATGCCTTGCTACTCCTCGGGCAACAGCCACTATCATACAACACCACCCTACCATAGCCCAACAAATCCCACCCCACGCTAGTGTGGCTGCAGCACCTGATCATTTCTTTTGGGCTCAGGTCAATAATGGTAGGCAGATTTGTTCCCTCTGCTTTGGCCTCGACCATGCAAAAAAGCATGCCCTCCAGCCAAGTCCGCTGCTGCAGCTTCTGAGCCCCCTCTGGAGGTTCAGTATGGGGCACTTTGCTGCCCCCTCCCACCCTCTAATCTCATTCAGTGGGCCCACATGGAAAATCAGCCCCCCCAAAAAAAACTCCAGACTCACTCTCCCACCTAAATCTACCCCAGCCAATCAGAGCAATGCTTGGACCACCATTGGCACCCAAGCAGCTGCCCATTCACCCAATCCCACCCACCCAAATTTGAATGCCACTATTCCAGTGAACCAAAATCCATAAGATCTATTGGCTGAAACTGATGAATCAGGTAATGTCCTCATTAGTAAGCATACAGGTCAACCTCTCTGCCAAGGCAATTATGGTTGGGAGGAATTTTTCCTTTCTGACTTTGATGAAACCCCTACCCCTTGCCATTTCATTCCTCTGCCCAATACAGCCCCCTTCCAAAGTGATCACCAGCTCACCTTAGCTGCGGTGGCCTCTCCTCACTGCCCAAAACTACACACCGTGGTGGCCCAATCAGTGGCTCAGCTCCAGCATAGCCTGCCCACCCTCTTCTTCCCCCCAACTTCCCTGAATCTCCCTGCAGTGACATCTCAAAACTATTTGATGATGCTGAAATTGCTGTTATGAATGTTGCAATGATTGCTTCATTCAACCCCTCAGCTAAAATCACCCGCCACAGTATCTCCCTTTTCACCCAACTTCCTGAAGCCTGCAAAGAAGCTGAAGTTCTCCTTGCAGCTTTTGTTGAAACACTTTCCTGTCATTATCTTGATGTGGAAGAGGAAAACTCCTACTACGCTGACCTCAACCCCCACTATGCAGATGCCCCAATGCCCTGGCTCTCTGCTCTGATCTGGTACTGTAACCAACATCCCATGATTGAGGTGGGTCTTTCTGAAAACCAACCCCCTGACCCCTCCTCACCCTCTGCCATGGTGGGTTAGCAGTTTCTGCTTCCCACCTGGTTAGTAGTTTTGTTTTGTCATTTTGAGTGTTGTGTTCGGTACTGTCCATCCCCTGGTTGATGTACCTCTAATAAATCGAATATCGCTGACTAATGTGAACCCTAAAAAAGATACTGTTTATATTTTTAATCAACGTCAACTCTACTCATAACTCGAGTGTAACGAGCACTCAGCTGATCCCATATTATTTTATATTACATCTCGGTTTAATTTATTAAAACCTGGTTTGCTTATTAATCTAAAGTAGAAGGTAATAATAAGTTGTCCTAGTTGGATTTTAAAGTTTTTATCAGCTAGATATGGATAACACACTGGTTGATAGGTACCCAGTTTCATTTTTAGTACTAGATGATCGATGGGTACCCAGTTTCAATTACCTGCATTGCCGATGTAAAGATAATTTAAGGGTACCGTCATATTCACTCTCCCAATAAAAAGCTTTATGGGTTGTCCATTGAAACGGTTATGGAAGAAGGCGGTAAATGATTAAGTCTAGAATTGGTTTTATACAACTCATTACGAGCTTGGCATCGTAGAGTTTGGCAACCTAGATTGGAATCATGAGGGATCTAACTTCTTACCTGAAGTAACAGTTCATACTAAGTGCATGGATAGGGTTTTCCATTATCTATAAAGCGTCCAATTAGCTTAGTAGTCAGGATTAATCAAAACTTAAGCATAGGTCACCTATATCTGAGGATCTTTAATCGCGTCTAGACATTGGTCAGATGATCTTAGGACAGTAACTTAATGGGTGATGAAAATCAGTTCCCCTTTGTGGTGAAAAAGTAAAGTTGAGCAACTTGAGCAAAGTTTAATTTTATCTGGGCCATGAGGTTGATTTAATCTTTGTAGAGTAATACCACACTGGTGAGGGTTTGGTCCGTAACAGGTTTGAAACTTATGCTGGCTAGAAAAAATTGGGCGAGACATCATTTCCTCCCCTTCCCTCTTATCTCTAATTTCATTTTAACTTTTTAATAATGATACGGAGATAAAAATAAGAAAGGAAGATAGGGTGGTTGCCTAGCGGGTTAGTTCCTGATACCACTAAATCTATAAAAAAACAAATTTTTAATTTATGATAAAAAGCTAAAGAGCACATATATTTTTTGACTGGATATCATTCAAAATTTTCTGCACCATTTCATTTACTGTAATGATGTGACAGCATTATTATATTTCATCATTTAACTTTTAAAAAATGATTGGGATAGTTAAATTACTTAAGTGATTAATTGGATTGGCCTAAATTAAAACTGAGAGTAACAGCACGCACCGCGGTGGCCCAGTCAGTGGCTCAGCTCCAGCATGGCCTGCCCATCATCTTCTTCCCCCCCCCGACTTCCCTGAATCTCCCTGCAGTGACATCTCAAAACTATTTGATGATGCTGAAATCGCTGTTATGAATGTCGCAACGCTTGCTTCATTCAACCCCTCAGCCAAAATCACCCGCCACAGTATCTCCCTTTTCACCCAACTTCCTGAAGCCCACAAAGAAGCTGAAGTTCTCCTCACAGCTTTTATTGAAACACTTTCCCATCATTATCTTGATGCAGAAGTGGAAAACTCCTACTACACTGACCTCAGCCCCCACTATGCAGATGCCCCAACGCCCTGGCTCTCTGCTCTGATCTGGTACTGTAACCAACACCCCTTGATCGAGGTGGGTCTTTCTGAAAACCAACCCCCTGACCCCTCCTCACCCTCTGCCATGGTGGGTTAAGCAGTTTCTGCTTCCCACCTGGTTAGTAGTTTGTTTTGCCGTTTTGAGTGTTGTGATCGGTACTGTCTGTCCCCTGGTCGGCATACCTCGAATAAATCGAAAACTGAGAGTAACAGCAACCAGATGGCTGATGGAGATGGATTCGAAGTTTGATTTGATTTGAAATCAGTCAGCGTTTAGTTGAAGATGATTTAACACGTTCGTCGCCCACCGTATTTCAGTTGAGTTTCTCACGGGGCCCAAATGTGACTATCGACAAATTGTCGAATGCCAGGAAGCGAAAAAAAATAAGAAATTATAATCTAATCTATAGGGGAGGATACCCCAGTGGTAGAATAGGGACCTCTACCACTGCCTCCCGAGTTCGATTCCGGTACAGGAACTTTGGGTAGGGGACGACTATGACTGTGTGTTGGCGTTGCGCACCAATGCCCCGAACCGAGATAGCGAATAGCAAAGGCGGTCCATGAGTTCCTGGCCTATCATACGCCACGCATGGAGGTTTTCTAGGTTTTATCCTCCTTTCACATTTTCTTCACTTCCCTAATCGGTGCGGTATCGTCCCCAGGTCGGCCCACCTCGAATAAAATTAGAAATTATAATCTATTGTCCCAATTGTCCAAAATCACCAAAAATGGGTTTGGAATATTTTAACGAATACTATAAAATACTGTAATTGAATAAATTTTATCATAAATATAAATTAATAAAAAGTATAGTATAACGTGAATTTTTTTATTTTGTATCTAATCTAAATCTAAACCTCAACCCACGCAGTTAGGAACTTCGTTTTGTGTGCCTTTTTCTTACGTACACCTTCTGGCTCCAATGGTGGTTTTGAGTTTTACACTTCGATTTTATTTAAGACGTCATATTTAATAAATGCTATTAGCGATGCTAAACCTGCGAAATGTTCGTTACCACATTCGTCGCCCACCCATATTTGGATGACATGACGAACGTGTTAAATAATCATATTATTAAATTATTGTATATATAAGTATATTTGTTCCATAACCCCTCATAAACAAAAGAATCAAAGAAAATCAAACTTGGTACAAATATTTTATAAATTAGGAGAACCAACCTAGGCTGGTTTTTATATTCTAATCATAAAAATTTAAATAAAAGTTATTTATAAGCTGTAAAAAGGGTATATAAGGCTTTGATCGGAATCGGTATATCATTTCTTTCCAGCTGAGCGGTTGTGTAAATTTGGTTGATTTGATATAGGGTCAATAATTTTTGGGTATGTGGTTGATGGTTAACTAAGTTGATTTGATTGGTCCAATCACATACTAAAAAACGGTGGCCATCTACGATGCTTCATTTTGGTTTATTTATTTAATTGATTTAATCGGTTCAATTATATACTGAACTTACCAATGGCCAGCTGCAATACTTCAAGCTCGCCACGCTATGGCCGGTTCATTGCCTGGATTTTGAACGAACCCCCAGCCATAAAACATATATGTCAAAATAATTAAGGGTAAAACGTTTAAATTTTGGAAATGTTTTTTGTAAAAGCACATTTTCATAGGTTTTCAATAAGTTATTGGATTTTCATAGGAGATACATAACTGTGCCAAATTTCAAAGTTCTAGCTAGCCTAGAAGGTAATTAGCTTGAAACTTACGAATCAACTGAATGTCAAACTGCTCAGCCGTAACAATAAACCAATTACCATCGAAAATATATAAGATTTTCACTTGTTACATATACATACTTTTTATTTAGAACATGAAAATTAAATTTTTAATGGAATATTGTATTGTCATATTAGATACATAAATGTACCGAATTTGAAAAGCTCTAGCTAGTCTAGAAGGTAGTAAAAAATCAATAGCAAGATTCCGCTACATACAGATACCACAGAGAGTAGAGAAAATGTTTTAAAAATCTATGCGGAGTACAACATTTTTGTTAAAGTGTGAAAGTTATGTCTATTAAAGGCAATAGGTCAATTGTATTAAATCATTCAACTTTTAGTATAAAAGAAAAATCAAAGGTATCGTATGCCATCGTTGCTCTGTTGAACTTCAAATTATAAACTGATCGAAAGTTGTAATATCTCAAAGTGAATGAATGGTCAAGTATACTTTCTAGTCTTAATTGATTGTGTATCCTGATCCCTTATATCGATTTATCTCAAGTTGGCATCTTAGAACTAGATTCTACGCCGAAACTAATATGTGAAATATCATTGAAGCAACCTAGCGCCCAGAGAAAGGTACGATGATGGGTTAATTATTAGAAAACCAAACTGATAGAACCTGGTATGATCCATCACTTACTTCTAAAGGCGAAAGTTTCACTTAAAACCCTACCCATAATTAAGCACAGCTGGTTTAACTACAGTTAACCATCGGCTTTTGCCCCAATTAAGCTTATTCTACAAATAAGTTCATATTTCATCCACCTGTCGAATTAGTAGGTATCTCACCTTAGCGTAAAAGCAAAGGATCAAATAAATTCTAATTTAACCTACAATGAGGTCACGTTTGAAAAAAAGCAACTTAACGATACAACCATTTCAGACGAGTAATCAACCTAACCTCCCCGCCCATAACTTCCTATTTAACATAACTTCGCAACCTTTTTATACAAACTAATTCCTAACCATAACAGCAGAATCCCATTATCAAGTGAATACTCAACGACAGAAACTTTATTTAGGCAGATTTACAGCTACCAGAATGTTTCAAATTCAATCGGGCGAAACCTATACGTTATTATGTATTCAATATTAAAAATCGATTATATGCATCGAGTATAAAATTAAAAAGTAAATTAATTAATATTATTTAAACTAGCGCTTTATTGATATAAGTAAAACCATTCGAAGCATAAAATAAATAGTCAGACCCCTCTCACTCGTCGATGGCATTCACATCTGAGGGTCATGGATCGTGGTTGGAGTAGATTCGGAATCCCCCTTATCGGTATCGGAACATTCCGAGAGTTCGGGATCTTTGATAACCTCAGGTTTTCTAAATTCGCAATCGAAATCGCAGTCGGTGGGTTCAGCTGAAGGCGTCTGCCCGGCTTTTCTGGGATGTATTGCGTTGGTTTGCTCGGTGCCAACGGTATTTGTGGTTGGTTCGGTATTGCAGTTCTCGGAATTCTCACAATCCAAAACCTGCTCGTCATCTGAGCACTCTAAATCGGCTTCAGGCTCGGAAGTATCGGGTTGTTCGGTGACTTGAGTGTTCTCAGTAATCGACAGGTTACTTGGAGTTACAAGAGTAGTGTCCTTTGATTTGTTGAGAATCGGTGTAGGCTGATCTGATTGTCCGCAATCCTGGCCTTCTTCACATTGAGAAACAATCTCATCTTCGGAGCATTCTGGATCAATGTTGTCAGATTCAGATGCTTCGGGTTGCTCGGGGACAGTAGCACCCTTGGTATTTGACTTCATGTTACTTGGAGTTACAAGAGAAGTCTTTGGCTTGCTGGGACTCGGTGTAGGCTGATCTGAATTTCCGCAATTCTGGCCTTCTTCACATTGATATACAATCTCATCTTCGGAGCATTCTGGATCAGTGATGTCAACTTTAGGTGCTTCAGGTTGTTCGGTGACTTGAGTGATCTTGGTAATTGAATTCGGGTTACTTGGAGTTACAATAGTAGTATCCTTTGATTTGTTGGGAATCGGTGTAGGCTGAAATGATTGTCCGCAATCCTGGCCTTCTAAGCATTCATATTCTTTATCAAATTTGGAGGGTTCTGGATCACGGTTATCAAAATCAAGTACTTTGGGTTGCTCAGGCACCTCTTCAAGATTAGGGCTGGGGTTCTGAAAGCTTGGAGTTCCAGGAGTAGCCTTAGGCTGATTTGCCACTATGCAATCAACGCTGCCTTCAATGCAACCCTCTTTCAACTCATAGTCGGAACATTCTGAATCATAGGCAACTTGTTTATGAACGTCTTCAACATTAGGGTTTGAGTTCAGTTTGCTTGAAGGGCGCTTAACAACTTTCTTCTTGGCAGACTCGGTAGATGGCTCTTGAACATGCCCTGTTGTCTCAGTCTTGGGCATAACGTTGGAGCCATCATCATAACGCCCCTTGTTGCCTTCAGGAAAACTATCAACAATAACCTTATCACCATTATTGCCATTGCCAGGATTGAAGAGTTCTGGTGACCCATAGGCATCCTTAGAGCTTGAGATTAATTTACTTGAAAGGATAGGAATACTATTTTCAGTTTTGAGCTTTGGTGTTAAATTATTAATTTGCTTGATCTCCATACCCTTGGATTTTTTATGGCCAGCTTTAGGCGAAGTGTATTCTGGTGTCCCATAAACATTATTGGAATTTGAGATCTGCTTGCTTGGATTGCTAGGGTCAATCTTATTCTTGGTAAACTTGGAAGGTGAAACTACACCATTCTCAGTTGTCTCAGCTTTGGGTGTATTGATATAGTTATTAATATGGCAATCCTCAACATCTTCAGTACAGTTATTTTTCTCAACCTTCACTTCTTTGTTGCCATCTTTAAGCACAGAGTATTCTGATTGCTCATAGACATCACTGGGGTTTTTATTCAGTTTGCTTGAAGGGCGCTTAACAACTTTCTTCTTGGCAGACTCGGTAGATGGCTCTTGAACATGCCCTGTTGTCTCAGTCTTGGGCATAACGTTGGAGCCATCATCATAACGCCCCTTGTTGCCTTCAGGAAAACTATCAACAATAACCTTATCACCATTATTGCCATTGCCAGGATTGAAGAGTTCTGGTGACCCATAGGCATCCTTAGAGCTTGAGATTAATTTACTTGAAAGGATAGGAATACTATTTTCAGTTTTGAGCTTTGGTGTTAAATTATTAATTTGCTTGATCTCCATACCCTTGGATTTTTTATGGCCAGCTTTAGGCGAAGTGTATTCTGGTGTCCCATAAACATTATTGGAATTTGAGATCTGCTTGCTTGGATTGCTAGGGTCAATCTTATTCTTAGTAAACTTGGAAGGTGAAACTACACCATTCTCAGTTGTCTCAGCTTTGGGTGTATTGATATAGTTATTAATATGGCAATCCTCAACATCTTCAGTACAGTTATTTTTCTCAACCTTCACTTCTTTGTTGCCATCTTTAAGCACAGAGTATTCTGATTGCTCATAGACATCACTGGGGTTTTTATTCAGTTTGCTTGAAGGGCTATTAACAGATTTATTCTTGGCAAACTCGGTAGGTGGCTCTTGAACATGCCCAGTTGTCTCAGTCTTGGGCATAACGTTGGAGTCATCATAAACACAATGCATGCTAATGTCAGAACAACTGGTGTTCATAAACTTATTACCAATGTTGTCATTAACAGAATTAGTGGGTTGTGATGGCTTAAAGGTGCTATTGGAGCTTGAGTTCACTTTTTTTGAAGAGATAAGAGGACTCTGTTTGGTTTGCTTTGGTGTTGAAGTATGAGTTTTCTTAGTATTCATAATTGTGTAAGTGTTTTCATTCTGCTGTTCAATTTTGCATTTCTCATCATCTTCTTGGCATCCACTTACATCCTTGCTTGGAAGACTAGGGGTTTTATCCTTGGTATTTGACATCATGTTACTTTGAGGTACAGGAGAAGTCTTTGATTTTTTGGAAATTGGCATAGACTGAACTGATTGTTTGCAATCCTGGCCACTTAAGCATTTATGTTCTTTATCAGGTTTGGAAGTTTTTGGATAACGGTTACCAGAATCAGGTACTTTGGGTTGCTTAGGCACCTTTTCAAGATTAGGGATGAATTTCTGAGAGCTTGGAGTTCCAGGAGTAGCCTTAAGCTGATCTGCCACTGTGCAACCACAGCTGCCTTCAATGCAAACCTCTTCCAACTCATCGTTGGAGCATTCTGAATCATAGGTAACTTGTTTATGAAAGTTTTCAACATTAGGGTTTGATTTCAGGTTTCTTGAAAAGCTCTTAACTTTCCTCATGGCAGACTTGGTAGGTGGCTCTTGAACATGCCCAGTTGTCTCCTTAGGGCTTGAGTTCAATTTTTTTGAAGGGATAGAAATACTATTTTCAGTTGTGAGCTTTGGTGTTGAAGTATGAGTTTTCTTAGTATTCACAGTTGTGAGAGGAATTTCAGTCTGCTGTTTGATGTTGCAATCCTCATCACTGGAGCATCCAACTTTAGAATCTTGAGTGTGGGTCACCTGTACAGGAGTATTCACTGTGAAATGAGGAACTCTGGGATGTGTAACTGGCCCATCATCACAATCGGATTCTTCGGTGGTGGTAATACTGGTTGGCTCGCTTGGTGATTGAGGAACCTTATCGCCTGAAGTCATTTGCTTGGTAATTTCTGGGATTGCTTCGATAGTACCATCGCAATCTTCCTCATCTTCTTGCACTTCGAGTTTAGAGCTTAGGGGTTTGTCACCATCTTCAGGTACTTCAGGCACCGAGAGTTTAGACTCTGTGGTAGCCTTGGAAGCAACATTTGTCTCTGATTTCAAGCTGCTAGTAGGTCCAAGAACAGACTTCTCCGTCGTTTCATGATTGGTGATAGCGTTATTGGGTTCTGTGCTATCATCATCCTCACACTCCTCGGTTTGGTTATAGCTTGAATTCTCCTCTTTAGGCTCCAACTCGGATTCCTCGCAGTTGGGATCGGCCTCCGAACCCTCGAGCGCTTGGGGCTTTTGGTTGGATGAAAATCCCGAAACCTCGGCATTTGCGGTGTCCAGATTAGTTGGACTTAAAGTGGCTGAACGTCGGCTGAGGTCCAAGGCGGCGGTATTCAATTTGCCCGTAATGAGGGCCAGGGCGAGGACTTGAACCAAGGTGAGCTTCATATCGACAGGGTTATAAATATATTTTTATAATAATTAAATAGTTTACTGATCATCCACCCTGAACCTTGCCGCATTTATATCCCTCCCCATGCAAGTTTCTTTACCCTGGACTCAGCATCCGAAGATTACATCATCCATTGGCGAGAAGGCCTATCCGCCAAACTTCCCATGCAAGCCTCTTTAACCTGGGCCCAACATTAAAGTTTCCATCATCCATTGGCGGGAAGGCCTATTCGCCAAACTCAACAGCTTTGGAATTATGTGCATCCGAAGTTCGTGTCTAAACATTAAGGCTTGATCTTGCAGCTACTGTAATCTTATTTTGATGCTTGATGGGCTTGAAAATTGCGGCTCAACAAAGCTAATCCATAAAAAAGGTAGGCATGTTATCAAACCCATAATGAACTTCCGAATCGGTGTAGTTATAATTCTGGGTGCCAGGCTCATGTGGACTTTATTCCTAACTCATGCCTTAATCCTAACGCTTTGCTTTAAAATCCATCTCCGGTTAAGTTTTATATAGTCAAGAACCTTAACCTCTAAATTTTGGATGGGCATGCCTGAAGTCTATTTTTAGTTTGGCTGAGATCATCCAAATCGTCGAAATCTTAGCTACCTCACCTTTAGAGATAAGTTTTCTTTTAATATCTAATTATAAACGACTAGCATCCAGATACCCGTGCTTCGCTACGGTGTTTATAGCTTACTAGATGATTTGAATCATTATTTTAGATTTTACACTATAAATAACGACTAACCACTCAACCAGACCCATTGAACTTATTTATCCAAATTCCACCGACCACTCAGCCAAAATCAATTGCCTTATCGAATCAATCAAAAACCACTAACCGCTCAGTCATAGTTGAAACCAACTGAAACTATTAAATTAACCAAATATTAGTGGTGTTATTTGGCGCTGCACAGGTTTAATAAACAAATGATTTGAAATGATTAAGTTAGATTTTATACCATGTTGGTAGCCCGTTTTATCCAGCATTATTTGTGGGTATAATTCAACTGATAAAAATTTATATTAGTTTATATAAATTGGTAGATGCCATTGATAAATTCAAGTGTAAACTAACCTATCGAATCTTCAAAATCTACCAACTATTCGCCCAAAACTAATTTAACCTATTGAATCAACCTAAAACCACCAACCCGCTTTGCAAAACCAAGTAAACTATCGAATCAACCAATCATTTACTAAAACGATTAACTTAATTACCCAAATGACCACCAACCTCCTGCCAAACCTATTTAAACTATCGAATCAAACGAATATCATACTGCTCAGCCCTACCAATATACCAATTACAATTTATCATCTATATCTATCTATATAAAACAAAGTCGTGTTAGTTACACCATTTATAACTCAAGAACGGCTGGACCGATTTTTATGATCTTCGCTTTGTTGGATTTGTCTCCGCCCCGAATAGCAGAATAACTATTAAAACATAGGAAAAATATAGTAAAATAAAAAAATTATATGTAACAAGTGAAAATCCTATATATACTTTGATGGTATTCGCTATATTGTTACAGCTGAGCAGTTTGATATTCAGCTGATTTGATATTTTAAATGGTTTTGTTAAGTGGCTAGTGGTCATTCGGGTATTTAACAAGTTTATCTAAATCAAAACTTTGAATCAAAACTCCAATTGATTTTAAAAATACCTCCGCTAGCATAATAGGCTATTTTTGTATAAAAAGTGAATTGAACAAGAATTGAGAGAGCAACCAATTGCCATAACGCACTGCAATTTTATAGAGCAGTGAACAAAGGCCAACCAACCATAGGGAAGTCTAGCCACCCATCTGTGCGCAGCACATAGAAACAGATGACTTGCCCATGCCAATAGTGAGTTTTATTAATAATAATACCAAGGTTGCTGAGATGGACAAACCATCTGCTGACCTTCCCACTGGCCCAAGCCCTGACATAACTAGAAACGGGGCTGGGCATTCCACCATGTACATGCCAAGTAACAAACTGGTGATATGAACAACAACAAAACAAATGAACATGTTGATGCATCACAGAGCCCTAACAAATAATATGAATAACAAGGTTGACTCCCTAGGATTGATACCCACTGACACCCAGACAACAAGCACAACCTTCTGGGAGTGAGGCCTGATGCTGAAAACAGTGGAGTCAGGAATATTCCCCAGTGAACCTCAATCAGCAAGGGGGACTGGGGCCTTGCAGGGTGAGAAAAGTCTTGCTAATAATGCAAAAAACCTGGATGAGGTATTGGTAGGATCCAAAACCAACTCAGATTTGAATAACAAAAATCAGTGATTCAAACCAATGGAGTCAAGCAATAAAAAACTTTCTTCTGACATGGAGAAACTCACCAAATCAGCTTGGGGTATTTGGGTGATGAACAAGTCAGATGTAAATCCCAAATCATCCCAGTTGGGGGGCAAATGGTCCCTGATCAAAATTGATTTGGTAGCATAAGTAACTCATTGGGTGGAACACCTGATATGCAATCAATTATAATCCCCAATGAAGGTATTTTGCCAGGGGGCTATAGCTCAACAATGTATTGATGGCTGATCCCAAATATCTAATCACCAAACCAAGATGATCCATTGAGGACCAACCAAAGTGGGGGTGACTCTATATTGGGGACTGAATCTGAGGGATCGGATACCTGAGAGGGATCAGCAAAAAAACTTAAAGTATTACTGGAAGGGGCAGAAACCCTGACAGTGGTCAAGTCAATGGCCAGGGCCCTGGTTAAATTTACACTGATCCAGTTGGACATGTTAGCATGTTGAGGCGTGTCCACCCATGAGGTCAAACAATGAGAGGCCCTCCAGTTTCCATACTCTATGGTAACTCAGTGGGTCTCTAAAAGAATCAAGCCATCCATTGCTGCTATATAGTGTGACCATAAATTTTCTGCCAGTGTGGCCGATCGCTGGCTCAACACCCAAATTTTGATCAATATGGTGATACAATTCAAAGTGTCCCAAGTTTGAACTGAAGATGCTGAGGAGTGGATGAAAATCCCAGTGGACTACAAGGTAATAGAGGCCGCCATCCGTGAAGATTTAAAACTGGTGGACACAAAAGCATGGATGGAGGCTGGCATTGACCTATTAAACATGATGGAATACAACAAGGTGGGCATTATGGCACATTATGCCCAAGCTGTCAGGAGCTTGGGCCTCAACCTGACAAATTTAGCCAAGTATGCTAGATGTTTCCTGAACATATCTACGGCCCTCAAATGGGCCAGACACTCCATTCCAGTGGACATGGCGCTGGAATAGTACAACACTACCTTCTCCCCAGAGGAAGCACTACTGTAGATCATGGCTGGGTTCAAGGCAACTGAGGCCTTACACTGGTCATATACCCAAATTTCACCTGCCACCGCATCAGACCTGATGAAAGTGGGCTGGACAAAGGAAAAGGCAGTGGAATGGGGACCCTTTAGGGATTAGTCACCAGAAGAGGCCATCAACTGGTCCACCAACAGATTCACACCAATGGAGATAAAATACTGGTTCCAAACAGGGGCCAGTATGGACCTAGTGCATGAATGGGCAGAACTGGGGGTGACCAAGCCAATTCACAAAACCCTCAGAGGCTGCCCATTCCTGATTGCAAAGTGGAAAATCTGTTATGATGCCACAACACTCGCAGAAGCTGCAGACTGGGATGCAGTGGGGTTCACTCCCAATCAGCCCAGCCATGGATGGAACACGAGATCCCGCCACAGGCAGCAACAGTGATGAAAGAGATCATACCTCAGACTTGGGCTGAGAATAGCTCAAAGTGGGGATCTGTATCAAAACTATCTGGGATTGGAAGCAATCCTTCCCAGAACTGATGATAGCTGCCCCATATGCCACCAAAGGCTTCACCCCTCAGAAGCATTTCAATGGTGTGAAGCGGGGGTTTCAGCAGTCATGGCACGGGTATTCACAGATGGGGGCTGGAACAGCATTACTGTAAGGGACTGGTGTCAGTGTAGCTCTATGCTGGAGGTCCTCCAACAATACCTCCACCCAATGTGCAGCCTGGAATCTACTCTCAAATGGTACCAACTGGGGTTCTCACCAGCGGATGCCTTAGAGTGGCAGATCCTGGAGATTGGAGCGCAAATGGCTAAAAGTATCAACCACCATGGAATCAACAGTCACCAACTCAAAGCGTTCCTCAGCTGGGGTTTCAGCCTCGATGAATCAGTAAGTTGGATTCTGAAAGGAAAGACCCCCACCAATGTACCCAAACCAAGCGCGAATTCAAAATTGTACAGCGCAGCAGTGGTGCATACCAAGGACAACACCTGGAACGGAGCAGGGAGCCACATCAAACACATCTGTCAATTGATCAGCAGGGGCTTTACAGATCGCCAGGCACTGAAGTCATACCTTAAAGATGCTATCCAAGTCCATCTACAACTAGTGGAGGAGGAAGAATGGTCCAATTTAATTCTGTTAATTTACCAGGAACTAGATGAAGTTCTAGCTGGAGGGGACTTTGACCATCACTGGGTCCCCAAAAGGGGCTATTATAGATATAGTGATCCCAGGTGAGTTGGACCACAAGAAGCTCCTCAAAATTGGCATCAAGTACAAGGGGATTTATCTGCAAATGGAGCTGACCAGATATGCCAACCAAACGGCAAGGCGGGTCACCTTCCAGAACCTCCCCACTGACCACAAACAGGAGTGGGTGCATGAAGCAATCTGGACCAGGTTGTTGTACTATGGGAAAGTATGCGAATTCTGCCAAGCTGGTGGAGATTACATCGCAAAGTGCCTCCGCCCTTGGACAGTGGAAGCGCTGTATGAACCAGCCCCCTGGATGAGACTGAATAAGATTGCTCTACCCAGATTCATCCACCTGCCTGGCCTCAATAGGGTAGTGTATGTTGAACAGGAGGATGCCAAACAAGTGTGCCAGTTCTGCTATCAGACCAGCCACACTATGGTTCAATGCCACCATTGTAAAGGTAAAACTACTTGGGAGTATGAATATGACCCCACTGGGGGAATTACCAAGGTGGGCACCAATACTTTCCTCCACCCAAAAGCCAGAGAATGAATCCCACAAAACTTAATGGAGGTAGCAGATATGAAATGCCAACAACAAGAATTAGACCTGACATACAGAGAGAGGCGTGGGAACGGGAAATAGCAAAATGATCTGAAGCAGACGATGAACTGTTTATAAATCTGAACCCTGAATCTTATGCAATGGATGAGGGAACCAGCCCAGGACCAGCAGAGAAATGTCCAACCCAAGCAGAATGGATGGTCTGGGAGGAGGAGAGATGGCAGAAGGAAAACTCAAAGAAGTCTTCCAAGCACGGGTGGCTACAGGATTCCAAAAAGTCAAAACCAAAGCCCACTAAGATGAAAGGGAATAAAAATGAATTGGAAGTCATCAGCAAATGAGCCTGAGGCGACCGGAGAAAAATTTGCAGGAAAGTCAAGATTGACTAAATTGGCTGGGCAATTGCCAACTAAAAATTGAGTTCTGCCAATAAATTGAATGAAGGGGTGCAAATCTGGCCAATGGATGAGGGCAAATCCGCCGGTCCTCCTGAAGAAAACAAGGGTCACCCAGACCCAATCATAAAACCATCCCCATTAACCATTGACAGGGAGATGGGGATAGCAACCAAATTCCCAGTGCACAGGATGCCCGGGAACATAATCCCAGTCCCAACCAACTGACCCCAGAAAACTGAATATCGCACCCCATCAACCATCGCCACCACCACCAACAACTAACCTGACCTCTGTATGTGACTTGATTCACAACCCAGACAATGCTAAACCTTATACCCATGGGTCAGGCAGTCAGAAATGAGGATATTGACTACAAATGCTTGGGGGATGGCAAGCATACAAATGAGGAGGAGGAAAATGCACCACTTAAAAACTAATAATAATATTGACCTAATTTTTATTTCAGAAACACAAGCTGGTAACCAAAAAGAAATGGTGCTGAGCTTGAACCGTGATGCAAAAACCATCCGTGGTCCCACCAGATAGGCTACCAAGCACTATGGATGGACCACATGGCAATGGTTACAATGGACAAGAAACTAGACCTGGAATTTGTGGAAGAAACTCACGCTGGTAGGATCTTGATAGCAATGGCTACAAACAGAGAAACTGGCAGGAGCATATAGGCAGTAGCAGTCTACGCCCCACTGAAGCTCCACAAAAACTGTATTTTTTGGGATTTCTTAGTGGAAGTGCCATATGAAGTGATGATTATAATAGCAGGCAACCTGAACTGCTGGATGAATGTGAGTCAGGATACATACCTGATGAGAGAACGCCCCAACAGTAAAGCTGACAAGATGCTTGATTACCTAGTTAAATTGGGGATGTGCCTAACAATTGATGAAGAGTGTGACAGTTGAGGTCTATCCTCAGCATCACATTGCCCTGATCTTTGGTAAGACAGGGCAGGCTGTGTCTGTATGTATGGAGGAGGAGGGGGCGTTGGTTCTGGCAAGGACGCCTAAGGGGCCGGAGCTTGGAGTAGGCCAAGGAGCAAGATGGGCGTCCAAGTCAGAACAAAATGGAAAACGAGCAAAATGGGTAGTTTTGAGATTTGATTTGGATTCAAATCGAGAATGGAATGAAATGGGTGTTTGGGAGTTTCGCGGTTCAATTGGGATTCGAAATGGAACTGGCGCGGAACTGTTGAGGATCAGAACTGGCACGGAATTGTTGAGTAAAGATTCTGCGATCCTGCTGTAAAAGTTTACACCAAACATCATTCATGCTGGCACTATAAGCTTATATTATATTTTATTTTAGCTTTAACATGTGTATATAGGGAAGGAACTGGGAGCTGGGGGCTCCTCAGTTCTGTTTTCTATCAACTTGGCTAAATATTAAATAAAAGAACCTAAAATTCCTATATTTATAATTTGGTTTTATTTAAAAGATATTGCCTAACTGCAGCCATGTTTGGCTTAAATCAACAAGAATTGGACTTTGAGAGTGAGCTTGGGAGGGCTATTGCCTCCCTTTATACCTTGTCTTGGAGTCAAGGCATGTTGCTGGGGTTAAGTATACTTGCAACTGTCTTCCAGGGGGTGCTTGTCCAATCTTGTAGCGCGCGCACCAGGAGAGTAGTATCAGGAGTCCTGTCAGCCCTATGGTCTTTAACATGGATCCTGTTGCCCAACTCATTCATGGCTCATTGGAAGGAGCCAGTGCGTTACAATAAACAGAACTCATTTACTTTCCTGTCGTTGTGGTGGCAAGCAAAAGAGGTTCCAGAAGAAGTTGTGTTTTCAATGTGGTATAACCATACTGCAACACTCTTGATGGTAATATTCTCCACCGCCTTTTTGCTTCATGAATTATACCGGGTTTTAAAGTGTGTGTCCCAGGATGGTGGGAAAGTGGTAGGGCCTGGGAAGGACAAAGGAAGAATTCCCACGGTTTTAAATTCTGCTGACTTGGAACTGATCTACCAGACGTTTAGCTGGGTTCAGTTTTAAGGACGTTTGACAAAGGCAGCGGGTGGAGAGGATTCGTTTGCCTTGCAGTTAAGTCAGGTTCTGTTGGCACTTCCAGTAAAGCAGTCAAACTGCGTGCAAGAACTTTTAGAAGAGCAGTCAGGGTTACCCGTATCAGTGGAGGAATGTCTGGATTGGATTGACCGTGCAGCATGTCCAGATGAGGCGCAGGATTTGGCCTGGGCGGCGTTACTGCAGTGTGGTCAAGGGAAGAAGTCAGTGGAGGAGTATGGCCAGATGTTCCGCGCATTGGCAAGAGCAGCAAAGGCACCTGAGTCTCAGCTTCCAAGCATGTTTTGCCAAAACTTGCAAGCTGATTTATTATTGGCAATGGCAGCGGTGAAACCTGCAGCGACATTGGAGGAAGAGGTGGGTTTAGCCTTGCAGGTAGAGCAACAGTTGAGTTTGGTATGGTCCCGTCAGGAATTGATGTGACCCCCAGGGGGATTCCGAGGACAGAGTGGTGGAAGAAGGGTAGGTTCAGAGCCCATACATGGTTCTAAGGGGTTTAGCTATGTGGAGGAAGGAAAGAAGAGTCAAGGAAATCCTGAGGGTATGGATGAGGTGCGGGAGACAGGGATTCCCATCGAGATTACCACTCAGGATCCTGAGGCTCAGAATAAGAAGGCTCCTTGTAATTTTTGCAAAAAGCCGGTGAATCCAGTGCCTCAAAATAAACCGCTTACTTCATCTTATCCTTATCTGGTTTTGCCCATCAATGTGCTTGTGGGGGATGAAGAAAGGGATTGCGGTGAAGTTCTAGCTTTGATTGACACCAGAGCTGGGGAAAACTATGTTGAGGAGAAGTGGGCAAGAAGCCATGGATTGTCATCACAGAAGGATGGATGGGTGACGTTGGCAGACGTCTCCAAAAACGGCAGTATGGCGAGTGCAGGCCAAGGTCCTGTTGAGGCAAGGCCCAGAGGTATTCAGGGAGGAGTTTCATGCCATAGCTCACCTGCCACATTCAGTGGTGCTGGGGATGAGATGGTGGCACCATTTTTGCCCACAGTTTGATATGAAGAGAGAGAGGGTTCTGTTGTCGCCTAGAGGTCAGGGGACGTGTGAATGGACGTTTCAGTCCCAAGATTCGTTGGTGAAGCACATGGGTGGAATCACTTCAAGTGTGTCAGCGGAAGGATTGCCGAGGGAGTATCAGGATTTTGTGGGGGTGTTTGAGCCTAAAGGTGATGCACCTTTTTCACCTACAGGGGATTTTGCATTTGGATTCCGGTTCAAGGAAGGCTCTGAGTTACCAAAGGGCTGTCCAGTCTATCCATTGAATCCGTGGGCCTGAGAGGCATTGGAGGTTTATGTCCATAAGATGCTGGATATGGGTTTGATTGTGCCTTCCAAGTCGCTGGTGGTTTCGCCAGTCCTGTTGGTTCCCAAGTCAGGGGGGAGTTACGTCCTTGTGTTGATTTATGACGCCTTAATGAGGTGACGGAACCTGACCCCTATCCAATGCCACTCATGGAGAACATTCTGCCCATGATCTCCGGATGTGGGGTGTTCACCAAATTGGATTTGGTGGATGCTTTCAATCAAATTCCTGTTCGTCCTGAGCACCAGCGGTATACGGCATTCAAATGTCATCTGGGAAACTTTGAGTACAGGGTTATGCCATTTGGGCTATGCAATGCCCCTGCAGTTTTCCAGCGCATGATTGATCATGTATTGGGGGACTTAGTGGGTAGATGTTGTGTTGCTTATATGGATGACATCCTGGTGTTTTCCAGATCGGCACAGGACCATGTGAGGGATGTGAGAAGTGTGTTGGAGGTGGTTAGGAACGCGGGCTTAAAGTTGAAGCCGTCCAAGTGTGAGTTCAATAAGGAATTGGTGTCCTTCCTAGGGAACATGGTCCTCCAAGAAGGGATAGCGATCTGTCCTGATAAGTTGCGGGCGGTGCGGGAATGGAAGGCTCCTGGGAATAGGACTGAAGTGCGGAGTTTTTGGGGGTGGTAAATTTTGTGCGGAGGTTTTCTAGGGATCTGGCCCAATGGGCTGTGCCGTTGACAAGACTGATGGGGGACGTGCCATTCGTTTGGGGGAGGCTGAGGAGAGGGCATTTCAGCAAGTGAAGATGAGTCTGCTGACAGCCCCAGTTCTGGCACACCTGACCCAAACAAACCATTCATGGTAGAGACTGACGCGTCAAATTTTGCACTTGGAGCCGTGTTGTTGCAGGAGGGTAAGGATGAGGTTGAACATCCTGTCTGTTACTTCAGTCAGAAGATGGCACCAGCTGAAACCAACTATCCAGTTTACAATAAGGAACTTTTGGCAATAGTTGCAGCTTTAGGGGAGTGGCAACACCACCTATTGTATGCCAGGCACCCAGTTGTCATCTGAATGTACCATCGAGCCTTAGAATACTATAAGTTCCCATGCCTGATGAACCAGAGGCAGGCCCGGTGGCACTTAGAGTTGGTTCAATATGACCTGCGGATTGAATACAAGCTGGGAAAACAAAATATCTTGCCAGATTTATTGAGCCATGATTCTGGACTGGTGTTTTCTAATGAGGAGTTGAGGAAGTTCAATACAGCCATGATGTTGCCACAGAACCTGTTTGCAATGATCCAGGGCTGGAGAGAAGGGATGGCAGGAAGAATCTGGACTGCACAGCAAAGATGTGAGCTGGGCCAACAGATAAGAGAAGAGACAGGAGAAGGTGAGGCAAGCAGGGGGCATGTAGGATTCTCAGTTCAGGGTGGTATTATATGCCATGAGGGAAGGATTTGGGTCCCTGTGAAGAGTCTGCAACAAGAGGTAATGGCAGCTAATCATGACCATCTTCTGGCAGGTCATCCTGGTCAAGAGAAGACGTTAGATCTTGTTCGCCATCACTATTTGTGGAGAGGTGTGGGTGTGGCGGTGCAGAAGTATGTTTCGCGTTGTGTGGTTTGCACCAGGGCAAAGGCCCAAAGGGTGGCACTGGGGGAAATTGAAGCTGCTTCAAATTCCTTCTAGGCCATGGTCCTCAGTGAGTGTGGACTTCATCACAGGACTTCCCAAGTCACAGGGGATGGATGCCTTGATGGTGATGGTAGATCGCCTGACTAAATATGCAGAGTTTTTTACTTGTCAGTCAACCATTTCTGCAAAGGTGGCAGGACAGATTTTTGTAAATGAGGTTTTCTCCAGACATGGGGTGCCTGAAGAGATTGTGTCAGATCGTGGTCCGCAATTTACATCTAAATTTTGGCTCCACATGTTGGGGAATCTAAAGATCAAGGCTTGCCATTTGTCAGCATACCATCCTCAGTCAGACGGCCAAACTGAGAGAGTAAATCAGATATTGGAGCAATATTTGAGGTGCTATGTCTCAGGGCGGCAGGATGACTGGGTATATTGGGTGAAGCTGGCTCAATTTGCTTATAACAATCATAAGCATTCATCCACGGGTATGACCCCATTTTTCGCAAATCACGGCCAACACCCAGAGGGTATGGGGCCCAGGGAGCAAGGTCAGAATCCAGCGGCAGATGAACTGTCGTGAGATACCCAGGACACCCTGGAGCTCCTGAAGAAGAATTTGGTGGTGGCGGTCGCGGCTCAGAAGAGGAAGGCGGACCAGCATAGATCTGAAGGTAGAGCTTTCAAGAGAGGTGATTGGGTCTTGGTGAATGCTTGGAACTATGCCTTGCCTGTAAGGAGCTGGAAATTGGGGCCAATGGCGTTGAGCCCATATCAGGTAGTGAGGGCGGTGAATGAGGTGGCATTTGAGCTGAAGCTCCCAGAAGGGTCAAGAGCCCATCTGGTGTTGCATGTATCGCAGCTCAAGCCATTCTTGGCCAGCCACCTGAAAGGGCTTCTCCTTTATTTCCAGCTGGAGTAGGAGCTGAAGAGTATGAAGTTGAGGAGATTCTTGACACCAAAGTGGTGCGAGGACATCGTTCATTCTTGGTACGTTGGGTGGGTCATCCTATTGAGGAGTCCACATGGCAGTCAGCTAGGGATTGTGCCCGATGTCCTGAGAAAATCTGAGAGTTCTTCCTGTCTAGGGGGGTGATGTGACAGTTGAGGTCTATCCTCAGCATCACATTGCCCTGATCTTTGGTAAGACAGGGCAGGCTGTGTCTGTATGTATGGAGGAGGAGGGGGCGTTGGTTCTGGCAAGGACGCCTAAGGGGCCGGAGCTTGGAGTAGGCCAAGGAGCAAGATGGGCGTCCAAGTCAGAACAAAATGGAAAACGAGCAAAATGGGTAGTTTTGAGATTTGATTTGGATTCAAATCGAGAATGGAATGAAATGGGTGTTTGGGAGTTTCGCGGTTCAATTGGGATTTGAAATGGAACTGGCGCGGAACTGTTGAGGATCAGAACTGGCACGGAATTGTTGAGTAAAGATTCCGCGATCCTGCTGTAAAGTTTACACCAAACATCATTCATGCTGGCACTATAAGCTTATATTATATTTTATTTTAGCTTTAACATGTGTATATAGGGAAGGAACTGGGAGCTGGGGGCTCCTCAGTTCTGTTTTCTATCAACTTGGCTAAATATTAAATAAAAGAACCTAAAATTCCTATATTTATAATTTGGTTTTATTTAAAAGATATTGCCTAACTGCAGCCATGTTTGGCTTAAATCAACAAGAATTGGACTTTGAGAGTGAGTTTGGGAGGGCTATTGCCTCCCTTTATACCTTGTCTTGGAGTCAAGGCATGTTGCTGGGGTTAAGTATACTTGCAACTGTCTTCCAGGGGGTGCTTGTCCAATCTTGTAGCGCGCGCACCAGGAGAGTAGTATCAGGAGTCCTGTCAGCCCTATGGTCTTTAACATGGATCCTGTTGCCCAACTCATTCATGGCTCATTGGAAAGAGCCAGTGCGTTACAAAGAGGATGATGACTTGGCCAATCTAACATGGTGGACATATGATGCCGTGGGATCCCCACTGTCAGGATCATGGTTAGACTACATCCTCGTATCATTGGACCTCAGGCCAATGACTTCCAACAGCAAGGTTAGCATAAATGCCAAAAGTGACCACATGGTTGTCCAGGTGGAGATCGACCTTGATGAACCTCTGAGGAACCATGAGTGGCAATTGGCACCAGCCATTTTGAGGAATGGGGATTGGTGCTGAATGGTAGATGTGGAACTAGATCATCTAATAGCACATCTGGACAACTGCGTGGAGCTAGACCCACTGGAAAGATGGACCCAGATCAAAACGAAGATGAAACATGATAGTATGAAGTTTGAAAAAGTGACCTCCTACAAGCAAACAGCCTCCGTGAAGCAACTGAAGTCTAAATTAGAAAGCCTGAGGCTCACCCGCCAGGACAGCGAGGACTGGTGGAGTGAGTATTGAACAATGCACAAAAAATAATGGGCTATAATGATGAAACAAGACTCAGAGAGATGGACCAATGCAACTTACCAATATCAGAGCTTAGTGGGGAAATGACTAAAGAGGGCCTTAAACACCTCAAGGAAATCTGAACTAAGGCTAGGGTACTGGAAGTGGAGACAGCAGATGGGGGAGTATCAACAGACCCTGAAACGATCAAGCATGAAGTTGAGCTTTTTTATGGCGATCTCTTCTGAAAGTGAGAAATGAGCAAATTGGTGACAAAAACCCTTTTTGACCTGGCCAAGATGGCACTGGGAGGCCGTATGACAGAAGACATCACCAAGCTATCTTCCAAAATCTCTATCGATGAAGTTAAGAGGGTGCTAAAGGAGTTGCCAAGAATGAAAGCACCAGGCCCTGACAATATGTGTGCAGAAATATACAGCATATTCTGAGACCACATTGCGCCAGAGCTCAAAGCCCTCTTTAACCACTGTTTGACCCATGGCAAACAAGTTCCGGGAGGACATGAGACCCAAATTGTACTTCTGTACAAAAAATGCCTCAAATGCCAACTTCAAAACTGGCACCCAATTGCACTATCAAATGCCAATTATAAACTGCTCACACGCATAGTATCTAATTGGCTGATGGCAACAGCACCACGCATGCTCCATAGGGCCCAACATGGTTTCATTAAAGGCCATAGTATATGGGGCAGCATAGGTTCAGTCCAGAGCATACTCCAGGATATGAGGGGCATTGAACAAGGATACCTTATGTTCCTCAACATGGAAAAGGCATATGACCGAGTAGCATGGTCATTCTTACACAAGGCACTGAAGGTGGTTGGTATCTCTGACACGTTTTGGATATGGATAATGATGCTATACTCAGATCTGGTAACAAAGGTTATGGTTGCAGAAGGCACAACCAACAAAATCTCTGTCAGGTAAGGTCTCCGCCAAGGAGACCCCATGTCACTGATACTCTTCAACTTTGCAGCTAACATTCTACTAGTGGCAGCAAATATGAAGCTTTGGGGTTTAGTCCACCCTAACCAAATGCCACTGAAGATGCTAGCATTCACAGATGATACATTTGTAGGAATAAGCTCCTCAACTGACCTCCAGGGTGCTGAGGATCTATTAAACCTTTACCAGCTTGCATCAAATGCAAAAATAAATTTGGCAAAAACCTCAGTGATGAGGGTCAGCAACCCAAACTTCAGCCCACCAACTGACACAATGCCAATTACGAGTTCCCAGACAGCCCAATACCTCAGGATACTATTCAATGACAAGGGACCAGATGTACTGGAGACTGAACAAGAAGTATTAACAAGCTTATCATTCCAAATGTCATGCTGGAAAGGCACCAGACTATGCCTCAAGGAGAAAGTGCAGGCAATAAATATCTTCATCTTCTCGAAGCTATGGTATGTTGCTCACATGCTGCTGATGAGCCTGAACCTAGAGAAGAAAATCAGGTCAATGCTCCAAACTTTCCTGTGGTTCAAGGTGAAGGTGGCACCAACTCAACTGGAAGCCCTGTCAAAACCAAAGAACAAAGGAGGCATGGGCCTACTGACTTCAAATCTCATGCCCGGCATATATAGGGAAAGTCATTTCTGAAACTAACACAGATGCACATGCACTGCCTGACTATAGTATGGGGTGTGAACTGGGCAAGAGCCCAAGGCCTCCAAGAGCCAGTCTCCCCCCAATCATTATGCAAATGGATAGTGAACCACCTGAAGATAATCTCACAAAAAGGAGCCCCACACTACTGGTAACTCTGCAATCAGGCCATGCGCCAGGGTGGATGGTCATTTGAAAAATTGGACTGAGAAGCTGACCAAATTCAAAGGGATATTATAGCACATAATTTCGCAATGATTACTGTAATAAGCTGACCATCTAGTACTAAAAAATTACTGTAATAAGCTGAGAGGAATATAACTAAATTGCTGACAAATATGCAACCAAGTCAATCAGAATTAGGTACAAATTGATGCTGATAGAATATGGGGATCTGCTCCCAAAACTGGGGCACAATCTGCCCACCCACCCATGAATCCTTAATGACTGGACTACCAAAGGATATGACACCAACTACCTGATGAAGGAGTTGATTTTGGGCCTGAACACCCACTTGGTTACAGCCAAATAGCGGTTGGTAACATGGCAGATTCTTAATCAGGCATTCAAATTGGGCAAGCACAGCGGGCTGGATTACCAGCACAAAGAATGCCCCATATGTGCTAAACTGGAAGCAGACATAGCATATTGCTATTATGAATGTGTCGTGTTCAAAAAATACTGGTCTACAATGTGATACATCCTATCAGGTGATCATTCACCTCTGGGTATACATCCATCACAGGACCTGTTCTTTACAAAAACTCTGAGAATGGCTTTGATCCAACTATGAGCCTTCATTTACCATTATTGTGTATGGGTAATTCACTGTGCACTTGTCACCAAGGTTATGAGCAATGAGCGCCCCCATCACAGAGGTTTGGTATTGAAGACCATTTGGATTATCTCTGATCAGCTCTGCCAGATCTCAAAATTCTCACACATAATCCCCAGGTGTTATAAGGCCACGTGTTTGGCCTTCCCACCAGATCACTCATCACACATGATGAAGCTACTAATCATCTGAGAATAGTATGGCCTGTAAGCCCACCGCTGCTAGAACTGTGGCTAGTGATGTTGATTGCCAATCAGCAATGGTTGGAGGTGCTAGAACTCTAGCAGCCTGAATCCCCAGTCTTTTTACCCTTGGCCAAATCGCCTGTATTCCGCCCTTCCCTCTTACTTTCCCTTAATTTTATTTAATAAAGTATGGAGTTTTTTAAAAAAATCTAGCATAATTGGCTCAGCTTTTGGCTTTAAACTTCAACTCTATAAAAGGTCAGTTGTTCAAATCCTGGCACAATCACTTTTTATACACTTTTCTTAAACTCACTGTCAATTCTGTCTATCTGTCTGTAATTAAATCTTACAAGCTCTATTTCAGACACTTATTGTCAATACAAAATTCTTAAATTTAGCACACTTATGTATCTTAAATGACAATACAATAATCCATCAAAAATTTTAATAATCTATATATATTAAAGCAAATGTATGTGTGCGCGATGCCCTGCCAAAACTAGAGCATTTAGAGCTCTGAAAATTTGGCTATAGTTGGACGGGAGGGGGTCCGTGTGCGCGTCGAAGCCCGATTTTAATTTTCATAGTAAAATAAAAAGTTTTATATGTAACAAGTTAAAATTTTATATGTTTTTAATGGAAATCGGTATATTGTTACGGCTGAGAAGTTTGGTATTTGGTTGATTCGATAGTTTAAATGGTTTTGTCGAGCGGTTGGTGGTTTTGGGTTGATTAAGCTTAACGGTTTAAATAAAGTTAGTGATTGGTTGATTCGATAATTTAATTGGTTTTGGTAAATGGTTGGTGATTTTGTTTCGATACCTTTAGTTTTGGTTATGAAGCGGTTGGTGATTGGTTGATTTTTAATCTAATGGTTTTAGCTAAGTGGTTTAGTGGTTTAGTTAATTCGATAGGTTTAATTGGGTGTGGCTGAATGGTTGGTAATTTTATATTGATTCAATATAATTTTATTTTTTAATATTATCGATAATCATCTACAAATATAAAAAAGAATTGATTAGGATCATCAGGTAAACTTGAAGCCCAAAAACAAATCTGTGCTAAACTGGGTATCAACAAGAATTAGCCAAACTTTTCTTACAAAACTATCATTCTGTTTATTTATACCGGATGCATTATCTTGAGCAAATACCCAAAAATCACCAAACTTGGCACAAGTATTTTATAAAGTTTGGGAACGGAATTTAATATGTAATTATTTAAAATAATCATATAAATTTAAATATCAGTTCTATTTAAGATCTATAACATGTATTTCTAATATAATTATATAGTAATTTGGCTGGGTATTTTCATATTCATTTAATTCGATTTTTTCATAGGTTTTTGATAAGGGGTTGGTAGTTTTTGGCTGTTGTAAGTTCCGTAATTGGTTTTTGCTGCGTAGTGGTTTATTTTTTGGTTGATTCGATAGGCTCAATAGTTTCAGGTAAGTGATTGATGGTTTAGTTAATTTGGCAGGCTTAATTATTTTAGCTAAGTGGTTGGAGGTTGGAATTTTTAATAGGTTTAATGGTTTTTGAACTTATTAATAACTATATACCAATATAAAAACTAAAATACTTTAGAATCTGATTGATTTGATAGGTTTATTTTATTTGGCCGAGTGGTTGATGGTTTTTGATCGAATCGATAGGATACAGTTTAGCTTTGGGGTGATTAGTTATTGGTTGATTTGATAAGTTCAGTTAGTTTTAGCTGAGTGGTTGGTGGTTTTGGAAGCTTCAATTGAGCAATTAGATTTGGCCAAGTATTTATTGCTTAACTATATATACAATCTAAATTAATCAATTCGAATCACCTGAAATTCTATGGACACCATAGCGAAGCGCGGGTAACTCCGCTAGTAACATATAAAATACTCACTTCTTACATATAAAACCTTTTATTTTATTATGAAAATTAAAAATCCGGCTTTGAGGTGCACACGGTCCTCTCCCATCTACCTATACTAAATTTTCAAAACTCTACATATTGTAGTTTTGACTGGGCATCGTGCACATGCATGCACACACACTTGCTTTTATTATTATAGATTAGTTGGTGTTTTTAATAGAATGTTAGAACCCACGAATCAAATTCATCTTCAAGAATCAAGAAGTTCCCATCCTTACGAATACTCCAAAGTCGAGTTTAGCCGAACTGAAATTCGAAGGTTTGGCTGTAGGCAGTTGCAGAGGGTATCCTTCGTTAATTAATTGCCTCACCTTTATTGGGAATGGGCTTCATACTAATGTTGAATTTCCGGCGCATAAAATTTTGGAGCGTGGCACCAGCCTTTGAATTCACTTTAAATCGACACAAATTTTAGTTGGACTTTAATTGAGGTTGGAAGGAACTGCAGACCTGGATCCGTAATGATCAATCCTAGAGTTTAATCGGGTTGAAATCAACTTTAACTTGGCCAATCAAAAATTCATAGATTTGGTTCTTAACCAAATAGGACAATTATATTTTAAGGTGGTTAATCGAAGCGATTAATTCATATCAGGTAAATAATCAGTTTCCTGCACCTAAGGATTATTGCATAGTGTAACCTATGCTTGCAGATTGAGGATGGCCCTATATTGTGGTTCACAGTTATTGCTAACCCCTGTGATCCAACTGTACCCATTCGAACTAGCTCGAGATGATGATTCGTTGGCCAGTATAATAGGCCCACAACGTATCTCAAGTTGCATCTATTTTTAGTATTAATGGGCCCCAACCATCAAGTTGCATCTATCATGCACTTAAAAACTTAAACCCATGGCTTTAGTCAACAGCTTAACTATGAGTAATAATAAGTGAAAGCTTTAAAATATTCCTTGTCCCAATCAGTTTTAAATGAGCTTACCTTTAAGAGACTATGTAGAAAGCCTTGAGATAATTTTAATTAATTCCTGTTACTAATTGAAACCGCTTTCCCATTTCATCTAAACCATTGTTATATTACAATAAATATTCAACTCACCTGGTTGTTCCATCCCTATTAAGCCACAATTTTGTACTAAAGTTTGATATTATCTCCCATCTTGAAAAGTACCCATTACCAACCCCAGCACCATCTCCTCCAAAGCACGTTAGCTTCGATAATCATGTTATGGGATTATCTAGATTAACCTCATACTGGATAAAAGCAATCTAAAGTTTACCTATTAAATTTATCCACCCTTATATCCCAAAATACAGGTGATCGCTTGGCAATGTTTTAATCGCATGTATTACATAGCTGAAAGATCTTATTTGGTGACAGAACTATATAAAATTTGTGGCAGGGAGGAGATATCAACATAGGATAGGAGAGTGAAGAGCATCTCAAGCAATCTAGCAACAAGTAAACAAATTAAGCTCTTGTGAGTTAAACAATTTACCTCTGTGGAAAGTTTTTTTATGAACATCAGCTGAGTATTCCAAATTAGCTTTATCTATGATAAATTTTAGTATGACATAACCAATCTATATTATAATCTTAAATTTATAATTACAAACTGTTACCCAAATCTAGGAAGCTTCAAAGTTTTATAAAGTATAGCATATTTCTAAATATAGATCTCAAAAAATAAGGTAAGGCTAGACCCAATTGAACAGCCATGGCTACCTCCAAGTTATTTGAGGGCACAGAAAAGGATAAGATTGATATTTATAAATTAGGAATGATCTCACATGAAGCCAATTTCTTCCATGGACTGCAATATCTAGGACACTGGGTAAAAATGTAACTGTGAAATTTCCAGGAGCACCAAATACCTTGAATTACAACGTTCTTTCACAGGCTTGACAGTATCATGGGGCATGATACCCAAGGCCAATTTGAGCTTCAAATATTTGAAATTTTTAAAAGGGTATCAAAAAATAAAGTCCAAAGCACCAAAATTACACCAAAAGTGGGAACGTTTAAGATCTATACAAAATGATAGCATACCAGGTTATGTGCATGTTGTCATGGCCTAATGATATGATTGAGGGAACCAGCTGTAAGGATAATTCTGGTCTTCAGGAGGCCAAAAAGGTCAAATTGCAAGGTCTTCCTGACCAAAGACATATCCTGGACCAATTCTGGGTGCAGGCAAGATATGTCCAAATTGGTCCTGAGGATGTGTGTAATGCTTAGCTCTGCATTACAGCAAGGGTGATAAAATGCACCAGCTATATCACTAATTATGACAGTTCAATTTGTTGCTCAGTGAATGGGTTTCAAAACCTATTTAATTTTTGATACTGCTAAATTAGGTCAGCCTTACCTACAATCAATAACTCAAGTTTAATCAATCTTGAGCTACAGTACCCTGGCTGATGGTAGTGTGCACCAATTAGCTTGCTTAGGCTTAGCATTGCTCCCTCAGATTGATGATTCTCCCCTATTGTTTAAGTATGTTTCCTTGAGACCAATATTCCTTATTAGTCAACTACCTAATAAAAATCCCCTATTAACTTTACATTTTTAATATGGTTCCTTAGGCAAACCTGTGCATGGACCTTCTCAAGGAGAACTCTAACAGCATTGGTCAGTTTATTTTAACTAAATTATCACCTATACCTTGTGCACCACTGGACCACCCTGGTCCCCTCCAGATTAAAGCACCCAAGCACTCCTGCACAGATCTGCACTTGGATATGGACTCCCCTTTGGGATCCAACCAAGTTTGGTTATTTATTGACTATCTATTACTATATACCGCGTTGTCCACCCTTGCCCTGGGTCTCTTTTGCTCCAGCATCCTCTGCGGTATCCTGTTTACCATCTTGCTAATGACTAGTTCCCTGGTGGTGTGGCTGTGCATCCCACACCACCTCTCTGGAAATGGGAGAGTTACAGACACTCTCCTTACAAAACACAAAGTGTTACCCAAATCTAGGAAGCTTTAAAGTTTTATAAGAAGTATAGCATGTTTCTAAATGTAGATCTCTAATAAAACTAAGGTAAGTTTGAACCCAACTGAACAGACATAGCTGCTTCTAAGTCATTTTAGAGGGACATAAATGGGTAAGATTAATATTTATAAATTAGAGAATGATGACCTCACATGCAGCCAATTCCTTCCATGGATTGTGGTAGCTAGGACACCGTTGGCTAGAAATCTACCCATGAAATTTCCAAGAGAACCCAATGCCTTGAATAACTACCCATTTTATCATACAGGCTTGGCAGGGTCATGGAGCATGATACCCTAGGCCAAGTTAAGTTTTCAATATTTGAACTTTCTAAAGGTTTATCAAAAATTCAAGTCTAGAGCACCAAAATTTTGCAAAAAGGAGGACCATATTAAGATCTATACAAAATGATAGCATACCAGGTGATGCGCATGTACTGATATAGAGCCACATCAAATCCTGGCACTGTAATTTTAGGGAATACCTTAATTGCCAGAACTGGCTAAAGTTATATTAAAGATATCAACAAACCACTACTATAACCTAAAATCACCATAGCTTACTAGCAGGTAGTCAAACACTTGTTCCATGCAGGTGATTTACAATGCCTCCCACCAGTTGTGCATGGCGTGCAAAAAGGAGGACTCACTATAGACCAAATTCTTCAACTTTAGAGCTGCCCAAGGAGAATAAAAAGAAGCAGACTTTTGGCCCAGGTAGGGAAGAATTTAACTCCAGGTAATCTACTTGAAAACTGGCTTTTCATAAGAGCTCTAGGCAACAATATAGATATTGGAATCCAGATCAGCTGAATTAGAGGATAGCTAAATTAAAAAAATTTTCTAGCCAATTTAGATTTTGTCATCTGTTTGCTCATCAATGTGATAATTTTTGGCTTTTTTAAAAAATGATCACAGTTGTTTTATATGAAAACCTATTCAAATAGGGATCAATTGGAAAGTTATCATGCAACAAAACCTTCATTTAATTTCAAAGCATTCCACAGATTATTCATGCATGTTAGATTAATGCAAAGTAAGCCTAGTATGGATTGCAAAGAGTATATGAATATAGTTGATAGGCCAAATATAACCTCAGTGAATTAAATATGCAAGTGCAGAGATGTGACTTAAGATTTTAAGCTAAAGCCACTGGTGGATAGGGCAATGTTATAAAAGGATCCCAGCTGCCAGGAAGAGAGAAATAACATGCAGCTGAATTTTTAACTAAAATTTGCAGTGTGACTCTGAATTTAATACAGATAGTTCACTTGATATCAATTTATATATTTTCTATTATTTACCTGAAAGGATAGCAATCTCCATATTGCTTTCCTGTTGCATTATTGATATCTATCTAATATGTTTAACCAGAATTCTGCTTATAAAAGATTATAAAATTATAACCTTTATAATATATTCTTGATGGGCTGTAATTGAATTTCCAGTGGCATTAACATGTAAGAATCAGCCCTGATAAGGTCTATGAATAGATATAAATAATATTTATAATCAATATATAATTACTGGTTGTTCAGGGATGCCATCCCAAGGAAAATCACCCATGTATCATATTGAAAAATGGTAAAAAATTTTGAGCTCACTTTGGTGCACAAAACATGCCAATGTATTTCCATCACCATGGACCAAGCTATTAATAAACTAGATGGCTATATTGAGGCATAATATTTAATAATATGTAAGAGCTCAGTTAAACCATTTTTAAAAAATCTCAAATTGTAGCTTTTAAGTCACCTCTATTACTTGAGTGTGTCATTTCAGGTCAAATACTGTGGAATAAAATTCTAAGATAGATGATAAAACTGAATAAAGATAACTTTAAAGAGTGAGATGATGTGAATTCATATAAATGGCTTGGTTAGTTCAAATATAACAACTTTAGGATATTTTTTACCCAAGTTAATGTAGATTTAAACTGAATAATACTTTGCATACATTCATAGATATTCTTACAAATACCCAATTTATAATCAATCAGTTATAATTTTGACATTACTTAAGTAAGTTAAATAGTGTGATTTGATAATTTCTAATCCAATTATTTTTAGCTAAGAATAATCTCTATTTTATATTTACACCGCATAAGTTTTTTATATTAGTGTTATAGTATTTCTTAGACTAGATGTATGCACTGATTAAGGCTTTATATGAACAGTCTAGGCAGGGTAGCAATAAAAATGCACTTTTACAAATTAACTTTTAAAGCTCATATATAGCTAAAATCGTTTTTAGATCCCAAAACCAACTCTTTAAACTATAATTTCAATTTTTTAATTTTTTATACCGTATATAGTGGTTGAGAGGCTCAATTATGTATATCACTACCATATGGAAAAGCCCCTTCCAGAAAACCCTATTCTGTAGACACTAGCATTAATATTAGTGTATTAGCTGGCCAGTATAAAGATTGAGTCTCACCTAACTTGGCCTTCAAGCAAGGGAATTTATAAAATTCTGGAGCCCCTTTTATAGCCTTTGATTGGCCTAAAATTCATGATGATGGAGAATTTATATACCAACTGACCGCCACAGTAATTTGACAGCTGGACACCATGACATCAGAGGATGCACCAGTCTATACTTACAAAAAGAGTATATGAAAGGCGTTGCAATTGATGCCCTGAGGAACCCCCTAAAGACCTTTGGTCACAACTAAAAATGATGAGCAAATTATCAAAACCTCATCTGAAGAGAGTTTTCCAAACATATGACTCTAAGAAGTGAGCATAATACTATATTGGGAAGTAATTAATTTAAAAAACTCAGTTAATTGAGGTAATTGAGATACCTGTGCAGATGCAAGAGCCACAAAGGTCATTAGAACAACAGGAGCCACAGTTAGACTCAGAACAGCTGCCATGCATTCACCATCAGCAAAGAATTCACAGTATACTTTAAGAAAGAAGCCCAGATTATCAGCAAGAATCAGGGAATTGAACTCCGCTGACCCTGAACCTAAGATAGAGCTGCAAAATCGCCTTATGAGAAGAAATTGGTTTTATATAAATCTAGTCCTAATTTATGAAACCTGAATCCTTTAAACACTATATTTACTTTCCATATTAATATAAAAACCTTCTTTCACATAATCTGTCTTTATTGTTGTTTAATTGGTACTAAGAACTCTGAATATAAAAAATTTATTATCAAAGGTTAAGACTTAACCTTCTTGTTTCCAGCAGAGGTTGGGAGGAGTATTGGGATGTTGGGTGTAATACCTCATATCCCTCAATATTTTGAGGTCAGGGGATACAAAGTTTCAGGGTGTTGGATTGCTTAATTTTTGCTTCTCTTATTCAAGAAGTCTTTCCCAGATACAAAGTCTGGGTAAGCAATTTCTAATAACAAATAAATTTTAACTTAAGATTGTGAAAAGGGAGAAAAAGTGTAAAGTTCATTACTCAATACCAGCTTTTTATGGGTAATCAAAGAGGTTTGTTGAGGAAAATCTAAGCCGCCCAAGCCAAGATCTAATAAGATAAACAAATTGAGGTTTTGGTGCAAGCTCAATTATCTTGGTTGATCTGATTGATCTCGTCTCATAGCTTGGGTTTGAACCCCAAGGTTGGGTGGAATTGAGGGGGCATGATTCAGCAATAATGGTCAGAGTTAATCTCTGATTTTGATAGTAGTCAGCCCTCATTGGGGATGATGCCTGACAAAAGTTTGGGCATTTTGGCCAGTTTGGGATTGATATCTTACTTTGATTGCTGTTAACAATCATCAGGGATTATCCCAACAGAAGTTTGGGCTTTTGATCAGTTTGGGATCGATTCCTGTTATCTGACATATCCAAACCTGTTATCCAGGTAGGAATACTGAAAATACCCACCTATAGATATTGGTGCAGGGGGGAAATGGATGGAGAAAGTGACCTTATACACAGTTTATGACTATTCACAGAACAACCTCCTACAATTGAGTGTTCATTGCCCTATCTATATATGACTCAATAGGGCCCTGACCAGTTGGTGCCCAGTTTTTGATAATGACCTCTAGGCTGGTGATGGTAGAATAGGATGAGGTCACATGGTTGAAGGTTTGTAGGGGATCATGATTATCGTTAAAGTGAGCAGTTTCTCTACAAGTTGTGGCGGACAGGTTTTTGGCAGCGAGGGCATGAAGTCTTATAATTTCATTTGCAATACTTCACATAAAGACTTCAGGTGCTTCAGAAAAAGCTTGGTAAAGCATCTCCTGGGATTTGGAAGGAAGATGGGTATTTCTGCTATACAACGCTTGGAATGTTGACATCTTAGTAATTCAATGGTAACTTTTCTGGTAAGCCATAATTTCACTAGGCATATATTGAGGCCAATGAAGGGGGTCAGCCATAGCCATTTATCTAAAGGGTTGCAGTTAGAGTGCCATTTACTAACTCTACTATTCCATCTGTTTCAGGATGGTAGGGGGTAGAGAATACCTGTGTGGTTCCCATCAGGTCAGCTAAATCTTTCACCAGCGTCAAACGTAAATTTTTTCTATTATTGGAAAGAATGATATTAGAGAACCCATGCTGGGTGATAATAATATTATACAAAAACGTGGCGGTGACTTTTGCCAATGTGGTGAGGAGCAATACGGCTTCAATCCACTTAGTTAGATGGTCCACTGCTAGTAGGAGGAACCAAAGACCATTGGAGGCTCTAGGAAGAGGTTTCACAACATCAATGCTAATAGTATGGAATGGTTCACAGGGTGGGGCCACTGGATGTTGAGAGCGGGGATTAGGTCCAGCTTGCTTTTTACATACCAAACAGGACTCCAATACATCCTGGATAGAAACAAGCATCCCCTCTCAATAGCATTGAGTTTTAAGCCAATGGTAGGTTTTCCAAATTCCTTATGGCTGACATGCCAATGTCCCTCTAATGACATCAGTTTGAGACAATGGTCTTACATAAGGCACCCTTTGTTTGGACACAAGTTTGCACAATTGACCATTCCTAATTTGGATATTTGCTGATCTTTTTGTTAATTCCTTTTGGAGGGTCGGGTATTCATCCTTCCATAACTGTGGTTGGGTTAGGAGGTCATAGAGTCAATCTTCTTCAGGGTTAGTGATAGTTAAAACAGGAAGCTGAGATAGGCAATCTGCGTTTTGATGTATGGGCCCTGGTCAATGAATATTGGAGAAGTCATAGTTTTAAAGTTTTAATGCCCATATGGCTAACATCCAATCGGGGTCCTTCATTTGATATAGCCATTGCAGGGAAGCATGGTTGGTAATTATAGAGAAATGTTTCCCATATAGATAAGGTTGAAAATTCTTAATGGCTAGTAGGACCGCCAAGCATTTGCATTCTGTAACGTTATAATTACGTTCAGCTTTAGATATAGTCTTGCTGTAGTAAGTAATGGGATAGTCCACTAAGTTCTCATCATGCTGAGATAGTATGGCTCTGATGGAAATATCGCTATCATCAGTAAAGAGGAGGAAAGGCTTATCAAAATTTGGATAAATAAGTACTGGAGAGTGAGAGAGACGTGTAGCAGGTCAAAGGACTGCTGTTTCACTTTTCTTCACTGAAAGGGTATTCTTTCTTCAGTAGATGCACCAGAGGCTCAGAGGTATCTTTAAAATGGGGATAAATTGGTGATAATAGACCATCATTCCTAGGAAAACTTGTACATCTCATAGGGATTTAGGGGGAGTCATCTTAGCAATAGACAGGACCTTATCATCCATTGGGGATATTACAGCTTTACTAATTTATAACACAAAAAATTCATCTCACTATGGAAGAAAGAGCATTTCAACGGCTTTAGTTTTAATGACAATTGCCATAACCGCCAAAAGACTTGCCTGAGGTGATCTAGATGTTCAGTAAAGGTTCTTGAAAAACGGTAATATCATCAATATAAACTAGTATGCAGGAGCGTTTTAAATTGCCTACTAGTCCATCCATAGTGCGGTGGAAGGTAGCATGAGCGTTACATAACTTCTGAAGCATTCAAAAGGGCTTTAATAGACCTTCACTTATGATAAGAGCGCATTTTTCCCAATCCTCTGGTGACAAATCTACTTGCCAGTATCCACTGGCAAGATCCATAGCTGAGAAATAGTGGGATCCCAACATTAAGCATAAAAAGTTATCTATATGCGGCAGGGGGTAACTATCTTTGCAAATGATAGAGTTGAGGCAGCAATAATCCATAACAACCCAGTGAACACCATCCTTTTTCCAAATTAATAAGAGTGGGGAAGCCCATGGGCTTTAAGAAGGCACAAGTAACCCAGCCTCCAACAGTTGCTGTAACTCTAAGGCCACTTGAGCTTCCTACACTTTGGATTTTCGATATAGTCAGGATTTAAATGGAGGGTAATCATCAGTTTCAATTTGATGTATTACCCGAAACATTTTCCCATAGTCACTTGGTCCTGAGAAAAAATATTGCCATATTCCTCAAGGAGGTTTTTGACATCATGGAGCTCATTCAGAGTAAGATTATCCCCAATTCTACTGTCAACTAAAGCTATATTGGGTGGGGGATTGTATCCTAAATCCTATAATGAGCCAAAACAACTCACATCGGCGATATTTTCAATAGGGTATAGTTTTAAATAAGTGATAGGGGCATGCCATGGGACCTGGAGAGTTTTAGTGGTTAGGTTCCCTAATAGAATAGAAATAGATTTCCCGTAGGCATAATCCAAAATCCCCAGGAATGTCAACACTTTTTTTTGATGGAAGGGATTGGGTGTCCACTAAGATCCAAAATTTGATCAGGAGGTGTAAGAATCTGAATACCCATATCTACAATAACTTATAAGCCTTAGAGTATTGTAATAAAACAAGGGTTATACAAAGGAATCCCCTCTTTGGCATCCACAGCCTCTTGGGGTAAGTTAGTTTTCCCTTAAGACTTGGTACTTGATTTTGCAAATGGAGGATGTGTATTTGAGGAAGCATACCCATTTTTGGGCTCCTTTATTTTTGATGGGGAGTTCAAGTATTAACAGAATCTGATACCCTAGTAGGGAAAGGTATTTTGCCTTGTGGTTGATGATGCAGTTAAACTCCTGCATCAGTTGGACCCCAATAAGTAACTCATAAGTTTGTATTCTAATGAAATAGCAGGGGAAGTAATCAAGAGTTTCCTGAAGCGAAGAGGTAAGGCAGAATATGCTCCAATAGCCTTATTATACTGACTACCTGCCTTTCATATTCAGTCTCATGGATTAAGCCCAAAGCCATTTTTATCTTAAAATAAGTCAGGAAATAATGTTAACTGTTGAGCTAGTATCCATTATTTCCAGGACTTTAACCTTATGTATGACTACCTCAACTAGAACCACCAAAGATTTGAACTGGGAATTAACAGCTAGTAAATTGTCAGTAGGTATTTGTAATGAAGCAAGTGGAGGATCCTGCCATGGCCAAAATTGGGGCTGTTCAATTCATTTGAACGTTTTTTCTGCCAGCGCTTGACTTTCCATAGAAGAGTTGACTTTCAGAATTTGTTGGGTAACTGACCAACAGAAAGGTAAGAGAGCGGGAGGTGATTATTTCCTTGGATAGAAAAGGGTACATCAACTTCTGCAGGGGCAGCTAACACAAAACAACCTGAAGTGCTGGGGATAGAGCTAGAGTTATAACAAGGGTCTTGAGGCACATGTTTTCTGTCAGCATATGGAGCTTTTTGCCCTATACTGAATGACCTTTGCTGACTTACATTGATGGATGTGGCAGTCAGCTACAGTATGGTTGTTTCTTCTGCAATGAGTGCAGTATAATTTAGGTGTAGGAGAGTCAGGGAATGTAACAGCTAATATTTGGGACTGGGGCTTATTGGTGATAAAGAGGTGGCCCAACAGGTTTATGTAGTTTAGCCGGAATTTCCAATATAGCCTCTTTAATATGGAGGTGGGACGTTAAGTTAGATTTCACTGCTTTAAGATAAAGTATGATATTAAGCATATTTTTAAACATTGACAATGCAGCTGTGATGGCATCATTTAACATGAGACGATTCCTACAACCATAGTTTGTGCTTTGAGGTAAAAACGGTGGGTGAATTTGCTAATAGTTTCTCCATGATTAAGACAGATACCCATAAAGGTCTGTTTTTGGTTAGTTAAGGTTAGGTCGCTCCTGAATTCCTGAAGCAAGGCAGTCTTGACATCAGTCCAAGTATGGCAATATATCAGATGGGGGACCATAATGTCTTGAGCTATTTGGCTAAGACAGTTAGTTGGATGTTTGAGTCGCTGGGTGTCAGTGGCTTCTTCCATAGCATTTTCATAATAAAATAAGAAGGAGAAGATTTTTCTTCGCCTGGGACGTACATCTCTTTGAATGTTGGTTTGAACATGCCACGGGGGGGTTAATGGTTGAATAATGTTTATTGACATAGGGGACTATTTTTGCCTAAAGGGGAACTGTTATTACTTGATGTATCATAAGGATGTAGGGCATCCAATTTATTTCGTAAGATGTTGATATTCTCAATTATTGAGTCTACCTGATTATGAGCTACGTGAAGGGCCAATTTGGTGGCAACAAGAGGGGATAATTGCCAAATTTCGCTTTTGAGCTTGGTAGTCACATCTTGAAGTTTAAGTTGGTGTTGCTCAAGGGTGAGGATTTATTGCTCTATCCCACGCATCATAATGGGGAAATTAACCAAGAGTTTAAGGTGTTCCTGATCTAACATGAGATTAGACGCCATATTGTTATCATTTATAGTTGGGTTTTTAATTATATTTCACTGTGAACTCAGGATGTACCTGGCGGGGAGCACCAGTTTGTTGGGACCACAGGTGTAATACCTCGTATCCCTCAATATTTTAAGCCAGAGGACTCAAAGATTCAGGATGTTGGATTGCTTAATTTTTCTTCTTTTGTTCAAGAAGTCTTTTCCAGATACAACGTCTGGGTGAGTAATTACTAATAAAAACAAATCAACTTTAACTTAAGATTGTAAAAAGGGAAAAAAAGCGTAAAGTTTTTTTACTCAGTACCAGCTTTATAAGGGTAATCAGAGAGGTTTATTGGAGAAAATCTAAGCTGCCCAAGCCTAGATCTAATAAGATAAACAAATCAGGGATTCGGTGCAAACTCAATTATCTTGGTTGATCTGATTGAGCTCATCTCATAGCTCAGGTTTGAACCCTGAGGTTGGGTGGAATTGAGAGAGCATGATTTGTCTGTAATATTCGGGGTTAATTGCTTTTTTGATAGTAGTCAACTCTCATTGGGATGATGCCTGACAGAAATTTGGGCTTTTTGGCTGAATTGGGATTAATCTCCAACTTTGATAGCTGTCAAGTTCATCAGAGATTATCCCCAACAGAAGTTTGGGCTTTTTTATCAGTTTTGGGATTGATTCCCATAATCTGACATATCTGAATCCATCATTTGGGTAGGAATTTCAACAATGAGTTCCATTGTACTTAGGAGCAGACCATAATATGTATAATTCTAAGGTTTTATTATAGTTAGACAAACCTGGAACCTCAAGAAAAAGTCCCCTCATACTAAAGAACTAGATTTTCCAAATTTTCTGGTGATTCACTCTGGTATCAATTAAATAACTTACTGCATATGGCTAAACCCTCTCCATCAGTACCCCCTGAGCAAGTGGGCCACTTCCATGATAAATGATGCTCGCTACAGGGACATCATCAAACGATTTTAGGATAATGATGAACCCCTTAAAAGTGTACCATGAATAGGAAAATCCACAAGATATGAATCTAAAAAGGTATTTACAAGATGCTTAATGATTTGAATAAGCGAGTAGCTCATTTGAAAATTGAGCTAGGAAGATTTAGATCACCACCAGAGCAAGAAAATGATTAGAATCTGTACCTGGCTCAGTTGAAAAAGATGTGGATTTCATAGAAAATGAGACTAATGGAACCATACAAATTCTAAACCCAATTTTTATTAGGCTGGAAAGACACAAAAACCAGTTGGATGGCTTAAAAAAGATGTGGATAATATGCAAGTTAAGTTTCTTTCTCCCTTTAGACCATTACCTATATTAGAGAATGCACTACCCATACTAACATACCAGCAATGGTTTTAAAACCAGCCTGTCAAATTGATCTGAAGTGGATTTAATTTCTGTCTGCACTTCAATACTAAATCTAATCCTGGCGAAAGAACTATAACCATATTCCTTCAGTTATACAAGAACATTATGGATGGAGACATCAACAGATAGAAAGCTTTCCATGTTTAAGGATGTATGAGCAGAGAAGCACAGGAGGTGCTTAGAGCCACATTTTGACCCTATACACTTGAGCCAAAGTCAAGGATATTCTAATTGCTAAGTTTGGAAGCATACAGGATGTTCAAAATATGAAGCAAAAGTTTTTCACCATGAAAATGAGGAAATCTGATTCAATTATGGACTATGAAAACTGGTATTACAACAAACTACAACAGCTTTGGACAACTGGAGCCTTGGATCTAATCATTACAAAGGTCATCTTTCTTGGTTTTCTTGAGTCGTACCCATTACTACTATGCACATGACCTTAGATGTAAAACCCACAGAATCCCTGAAGGCCATCAATGAGGCATAAATTTGAGTCAAAGACGCTTTTAATACATAATCAAGAAATAACAACCATTAGCAACGTCACCCTGATTGAAAGGCTATTTACATTGCTCATATCATTGAGAATAAGCTTATGGGAAGGCTTACTGACCAGATGAACAGAAGTATCCAAATTTTTGACAAGATTCAAACGTAACAACTGTTAGCAAGATGGGCATATCTGGAGAAGTTGATCTAATTTAAAAGAAGATAAGAAGTAAGAACCTAAAGATGAAGTTGTAAGATCAGTCAATTGGGGTGCACACCACACTAATGGAATCAATGAAGATGAACCTGGTTTGCTAGTGGAGTCATTATACTATGTTATCAGAGCCACCAGCAAAGTAGTTGTAACCGCCTATCTCATACCTAACTAAGGAAAGTTTGAGCTACAGAGTAATCTTACTTGGCTCAATATTCCAAGCCCACTTATATTGTTGACAGCATATCTAATGACAAGAATTTCATGGAAACAACGTTCAAGAAAATTGCATTTGAAGACCATAAGTCACACGAAGCTTGCAAGGAGTTCTTCTTTCCTGAGGAGTTAAGAGGATTTGGTAAAACAGTTAGTGCAATTCTTACTGTGGCATGATTATTGGCAAGCGTATTAAAAAAGTGGAAGTCTCTATACACAAAGTAAAAGTATAAGAAGTACTGGATACTGGCGCTCCATTCAACATTATGCCTTCCAATCTCATTAAAAAGATTGAATTTTCTGCCAGACATTGACTATCAGGCCAATTTCAGAACTGCTAGGCCTGAGTCAACAAAAGCATTAAGAGCATATTCCGTGAAACCCTTTCAATTTGGATGAATTATCTTGTCTTCTCCAGTTATAGTACATGAGAACAACAACTACAATTTCTACATTGGAATGCAGTTCCTAGTTGGGTTTGGAGAAATTGTCAACTTTAACCAGAGTTCATTCAGTATACTCAACTACCAGATGCCACATATGTTTCAAGATGAGGAGAAGAAGGAGATGAAAATTCAAGTTTGCCTAGTTAAAACTAAATATTAATTAAACATTCATATATACACTTAAGACAAAGGGAATAAAGCAGCCACTACTGAAAGTAGAAGAAGCTTGTTTGCCCTTATATGTCAGTGAAGAGATAGACCTACTGCCTGGAGAACAAAAGGTTATGCTGGTTAACATCAATATTGTAGTACCTGAACAGATGATGCTTGAGATCTACTGCCTGTAACAATTTTTGGATTTTAAATGGATTCTCCTAAGGTTGAGATCTAGGAAATCCAATACACAGATGTTGCAATCCCATTAGTCCAACAAGACTTAATTGTTGAGTTAAAGCATTTTGGGATAAATTAAACAGAAAGATATAATTTATGGCGTTTTAATAAAGCTTAGGCTCCTAATCCACCAGCTAGCATTTTCTGGGACACTGTCATTTGCTAGGCTTCTACACTAAAATTATTCATAATTTGTATAACCTTGTTGAGGTATCATTCATCAGTTAAGAATCTGTTCCTCCCTTGACATCTGAAATTCTCTCCTTCATTTCCCATAAGAAATAAAAGCCTATTCACATTTCCACTTGGTTTTGTTTATTTAATTATAAAGTAATACCTCCAGAATTGTTTTATTTGTGGGAAACTCAGTCTAGGATCACCCTGTTAGAAAAAAATCCATTGATACTTCATTTTAAACACGCTGATTCTGCATCATTTCACCACCAAATCCTAAGAAACATAGCTATTTTTGCTTGCAGTGGCCCTAAACCTCAACCTATTGATTGGACACCAACTGAGATTCAGGTAAGAGCATATCTCCATTAAGTTCATTTTCTCAGCTCTATACAGGTGACAGAGGATAGGTTGAGCTTTCTGTCACACTGTACCTCAGCGTAAGGTTTATGACTTGGTGGTATGCTACCTACAACTCAAGCGTTTTTAGTATCTAAAATCAATATGCATGAATCTCTGTGCACGCCCAAAGTTGGAAAAATTCAAGCTTACCATTTTGGGAATTAAATGCTAACTAATTTGACAGATGATAAAGGCAACTTTCTTTTAGATTAGGTATGCAATATGTCAAAATAGCAAACAAAGCCCTGGAAATAATCTTTTACACTGTCCTAAAGGATTAGAGACCAGGAAAACTGAGCAATGCCTGGATTTTACAATTTAACATAATAAGAAGTAGTCAAAGTCCTCCTTAAGAACATTGTCAAGCACACTGTCAAGATAAAGAAGGGTCAAACTATAGCCAAAGTGAAGATGTACTGCTATTATGACATTGAGTAAGTTCATGCCATTGGCAGCTTCAAAAAGATTGGGCTGCAAGCGCCAAATACACTTGAAGAACGTGACATTAACGAACTCTTGGATTAGTATTCAGATAATTTCATCAGCAGATCTAAAAATTATGGCCTTTGCAATGGAGGAGTTCACAAGGTTGACACCAGATGTGACATACTCTTATGATAAAAACTTTATCACCATTCCAAGAGCAAAGAAGAAGTCATTTTAAATGAGTTACAGCAACTTATGAATTCAGTCCTGGTACGCCCTTCCAAGAGTCCTTAGGCATCACCCTTTCTGCTAGTGGGAAAAAAGATGGGGCTTAGTAAGTCATGGATTATAGATTAACTAAAAACTTTACAAATAAAATTCGTACCAACTACAAGCATTAATAATTTAATAAAACAACTTAGAGGATTGTTTTGTATCTCAGCAAAAGACCTTTCACAGGAATACTGGCAGATGGAGCTGTTATCATAAGACCAGGAGAAGTGTGCACTTATTCCTAGCCAAGAAGTGTACAAAGCAACATATATACAACATGCCTGTGCAATGACCAAGATACGTTTCAGAGAGTAATGGATTAGACTTTGGAGGTCCAAAGATGTCAATTATGCTCAATTACTTAGAAGTCATCACGGCGTTTAGCAAGGCATATAAGGATCATCTGGCGCACCCATAGGTAGTTTTTACCCGCTGAGAGAGAACACCCTCACGTTAAAGAGAATTAAATGCTTGTTTTTGATTAGCCAGTTAAAAATTCCTTGGCTTTGAAGTAAACCAAAGAGAAATCAAGCCTCAGCAAGTGAGGTCAAAGCTATTGCCAGGATGAGTTACACCAAGTGCATGAGAGATGACCTGGTGTTTTTTGGAATGGTAGGATACTACTTCCAATTAATGTTAACTATACAGACATTGCTGAGACACTCCACACTTTCTCAACATAGGATTATCGTTAATTTGGGAACAAGATCAGGAAGATGCCTTCTACCAACTCAAGCAAAAGCCAATGGAAGCCTCAATACTGATATTAAGACTTTACAAAAACCTCCTATGTTTACACTGACTCCAGTAATTTGAGAATGAACGCCATATCACCCAGTTAGACGAAAAATGATCAGATTACCCTAAAGAGTTCTACTCAAAGACATTTACCAGAGTAGAGCGCAATTACATTGTAATCAATCATAAGTGCTTAGTGGTGATCAAATCAATATGCCATTTCAATCATTGAATTTATGATGTTTACTTCAATATAATTAAAGACCATATTTAAAGAGATGATTGACAAACTTAAATAACTCAGACGAAAATCTCTCTGAATGGGATGTTCAGCTGCAAGGTTAAGATTTTAAGATCTTTCACCATGCAGGAGAGAAGAAACTGAACGCTGATAGCTTGTCAAGATAATCTATTTTTTAATTGCAAGGCCACAAGAGTGATAGGATTTATAAACTTATAGGAAAACAGAAGAGAAAAGGAAGAAGAAGACGATGCAGTGAACAAGATACTAAAGAATTGTTCAATAGCAATGAGGTCAGAGGTGGACAACTGGAAAGACTAGCAAACTAAAATTTTTTAGCTTAAGTGAAGTAAAGATAAAGAATGTCAATACCATGGAAGGAAACCATCAAGTAGGCCACAGAAGGCTACAAAAGACATAACAGCATCTTGATGAGAGATTATATTTGGAGGCATTGTTAAATGATATCAGTCAAGATCTGGAGCGCTGTATTGAATGCTTTCAAGATAAAATAATCCCAAAGAAGTTTGAGTTTCAGCATGTCCCTACAAGAGCACTTTTAACATTGTCTCCATTGACGTTGTTATACCATTCCTAAAGTTATCCAAATGGGAATCATTTTATTACTGTTACAATAGATCACTTCACCAAGTGGGTAAAAAATTGCAATCAAGACTACCTCAAGAGTTATTATAAAATACTATACAACTATACAACTCTTTTATGGATGCCCTAAGATGCTACTTTCCACTAATGGCAGGTACTTCATCTCATACGTTATGAGACATCTGGTGTAAAAAATGAAATTCAAATAGTAATCTACCAGGCCATACACACCCTTACCAATGAAATAGTGAAAAGAGTGAATATAACCATCATATCATTATATAAGAAAAACACAGTGAATCACAGATCAAATGGGGCATTATGTTGTCATCAGCTGTAATTACTTACCAGTTGAGCTACCACAGGAATATTGGCATGTCACCATTTACAGCGTTATACATAAGAAAAAACCACGTTATCAAGCTTAATAGCTCTAGTTATGGACGCAGAATAAAAGAACTATCTATCAACAGAAAACAGAAAGAGTTATAGGAAGAGTTATTCAAGATTCAGCTGAACGTCAGCACCAATATTATAAAATTACTTAAAGAGTGTAAAAGAGAGACCTAAGTTGCCCATATTTAAGGTGGGACAGATAATAGATATTATACCATGTAGGCGAGGACAAAATGATAAGTTACAGGTTATCTGGATGGGACTTGGAACCATTTTCATGATAAGAGGAACTGAGTACTCTTATAAGGACAGTGTCACACAAGTCTATAACCAAATATATGCGCAGAACTTGAAGTATTTCCCTAGGTCTCATCTTGGAGAGGGTAATGTTGATAAAGGATCAACTGTAGGAGTCAATTCCTTGCCTACATAAAACCCCTTCAAAAGACCCCAACTATTCTGATACTAGTTTTGCGATTTGGGTTTTTTAGCCATAGGAATTCAACTTCAGCCAAAATACCCATAACAACCTATAGACCTCACATTTACTCTAATCTCAATTACAATGTCCACTGGCAATTTAATTCCCAACAAAATGCTGTCAGATATTTTTTATAATCTCTTAGCTCAAATTAAGCAATTATTAATTTGCCATATCTTTTTCCAATTATCTGTGTCCCTCATCAAATCAATTTGTATTGATTCACCATCAAATAATTTACTAGCATTCCTACCGCCCAAATTCGATCATTTATTAATTAAATATACAATCCTAACTTCTAGTGGATTGATTCCTATCCTCTTGTTAATTGAGTGTCCAGTTCCTCAAACCAGTTCCATTGCCATCAATCAAAAATACCAACATGATTCCTACAAATCTATCTCAAATATCTCTGATGATCAAAACTCTAATAATGTGCCCAACGTTAGACAGACTACCAAGATGACCCCAATGTTGAACAGACTAAAACTAAAATATTTTATGACACTGGAAAAATGATCGTCAGGTTTCAGATGAATTTATTCACAGCCTACTAGCAGATCATAGGTAGGAAATACTATAAGGTTTAGGAGCTTCAGGGAAAGCTGACTCACTAGAGGCCAGGGTATAAATTGGAAGGGCCTGGTACTGGAATTTGGACAAACGCAGCAACGCACCATCTGGAAAATAATAGTCCATAAGGAGCACTGGTTTCCAATCTGCTTAAGCTCTAACACTGGAAGTACCCAATGAGACTAAAGCTGTTAAAGAGTTTATTTAACAAAAGTTTTATTTTCGACCTGATTTTAAGTTTTTTGAGGTATACTGTCTTCATACAGTTATACCTGGTTAAGTGCCAAATATCTGTGCATATCTTGGCTTGTTCAGTCCATATTTCAACATTTGGTGCTCACTACAGGGGTGCAATATCAACATAGCCACTACCCAGGAGAAGAAAACATGATTATTATGCTAGAAGGATAGTTGGGATTATACAAGGAGGCTGCCAGACATAAGCCCTCTCAGCTGCAGAGGAAGAATGTATTGGTTGAAACTAGCTTAAGCGGGGAAATATCAGCCATTTAGAGGTTTGCAATAAACTAAAATTTGATTTAAGTAGAAACAACAATGATTTTGAGGATCTTTGCCAAAAAACCCTGATTAATTCTTGGTGTTACCCCTTTAATTGGGGTAACACCATTTTGAAACCTGCACAGGCAACTTACATATATTTAAGAAGTTAGATTACTCTGACCACAAAATGGACCATGGGACAACCATTGAAAGGTATGTCCCCCAGCCACAATCAAATCCTTCTAAGCACCTATGCGTGGACCCACCCCTTCTATAGGCGTGGCAGAGGTCCCCCTAGATGAAAGTATTTTAGCAGGCAGTGATTGACTGAAATACATTAAAACATTACCACATGGGTGCATTCTGCCCCAAATCCCCATCCCAAACACCTGTTCCCCAAAAAAGTAATGCAAATATCCTAAGCTCTGATAGTAGCGTTTCTAATATTTCTAATTTGGAATGCGTTGCAGCTATCTTGAAATATCCCTAAATTCTCCAATCCTCAAAATAGTTTAAATAATAATTGGTCATTTTAAAGGGGATCAATACTCTTTTACCCCTGCGCGGCACCATTAAACCTTTAAAAATTCATATTTTATTAAGTTTTAAAAGTTTATATTTTTATTATAATCGTGGTACCAACCCTCATTGTTGGATTTGGGTGAAATAAGCACCAAGCGAGCATCTACAGCCACAAAAATCCAACAAGCGGTGATCACTACAGGCGGCACCTATATAACACCAAAATGACTGTAATTTGGATCCCAGGCTAGCTGCATTAGAAAACCAACTAGCCAGTGCTTTGTCTCTCCTCAAAAGGCTTGAGCAGCACTTATTCAAAGCCCTATTATGTTTAAACCTCCATTCCGTGACAAGTTCATTCCTGGTGAGGACAGTATTGCCTCCTTCCTTTATGTTTATGAATCTGCGATGGAAGGAGCGACTGACCACCAAAAAAACCAGGTATATCCTTCCCTGCTTAAATTGGATGGCTCAAGAGATAATGGTTCCTCAAATGGCTACACTTACCACCTGGGCGGAGGTCAAACAAGCGCTAATGGATGAGTCTGGTTCAAAACAAAACTTACAACGCCAAAAAACAGGCCTTTATGTGCCTTATTCTGCAAGAGGGTAAATCAATTCTCTTCATTTGTTCAGCGTTTCTATAGCAAAACTCAACCTCTGCTGTTGGCCAAACTGCTCCCTTTAGATGATGCTATTGCAGCTATTGTGGCTAGCTTGGCATCTTACCCCTCTTTAGCAATGCATATCTACGAAGTCAAGCATACCTTCCTAACTTTACGGGATATCAAAGAGGCACTTCTAGCAGTAGCTGACGTTTATGAACCTGAACTTTTGCAAGGCGTACCAAAGTGGGAAGCAACTCCAACCCTTTCAGCCTATTCTATAGCTGTATCCACTGGAACCTAGCTGCTGCAGAGCTGCAACGACCTAATACTCCTCCACCATGTGAGGATAACTAGAAATTATTGACAGTTAAGGGGCAACGCTCCCCAGCTTCAGGTATAAAAGCTCAGCCTAAAAATGCAACTATCATTTGCCTGGTCCCTCTTTAGCTGAGCAATCTACTACGACGAATAATGCATCACACCCTCCTAAGCCGCTGCCTAAATTTACTCTCAGCCTTAACTCAGGCTGCTTCTAGTTCAAAACCATTTGATATGGGGAAGTTCAAGCCAATGTCTCCTAAGGCAACTTTTAAAGACATTACACTTCCACCGTTTCCCCCAAAAGTTGATACATCCATGATGCTCCCTTAAAAAGTCACAAGGGTAGATGAAAGTGATAAAGCCCTCCCCTTTGAGGAAATTAAGCTGGTTTCTCCTCCCCCTCTTAGTAACTCGTTGAGGTGCATTGACAATCTCTCTGATGACGAGTCTGAGGGGGATGGTGAAGATGCAGGCTACTATGTTTTGGGAGCCCCTATGGAAGTGCAAGTTTCGGAAAGGTTGAGGCCAGAAAGAATTGATATTGTCATAGTACCAAGATGAGCCTACCTTCAACAGTTGTTGAGATTTTCAGAGGTGATTGATACCGCTAGTGATGCAGATCAGCTTATTGGGAACATGATACAATCCACTCAGCAGCTGCATACCCTACAATATAAAAGACAATTACCCTGCGATGGCTCAATGCCTTGCCTCCACTCTCCATTTGAAGGATGTTCTCGCCCTCCCCTACTTTTGGTAGCACAATAACTAAGGTAGAGGTTTTTATCAATAAAGTGCGCATTCCAGATGTCCTTGATATGGGTGCTCCAGTGAATGTGGTCTCTTCTAAGATCATTAAGAAAATTATGCTGGCGTCTGATATGGACTATTCCAAAGAGTATGGAACTGCAGGGCCTAACAATACTCAAGCTATTGAAGCCTACTCTTCTCTACCCATATGAATTGGGAAGCTCCTACTTGCTGCGCCTACGTTGGCTTTAGAAAAAACGCCTACGACTTGCTCCTTGGTACTTATTTCATGATTGAGTATGAGTAAATCATTAATATGAAACAGGGATTTCTCTCCCTGCTAAATTATGAGGTTCCCCTAGTCTTTACCAATGATGAGCCTAAAAATAAGGAATATACACGCGTAGTTAAGTACCCTTCTTCCACCCTCACCCTTATTTATACCACATCAGGCCAAAACACAAAAAAGCTGCCTGACTCTGTGGATGGTTTAGAGGGTATACCATTGTATGCATCAGAAAAGGTAGTTGTCAAAGTGGGTAAAAAAAGGCGATTGACACCAAGATTACTATGAAAATCCCCCACAACTGCCTTATGCACTTAACAAGAATTTGTGGAATAAGCCATCTAAACCTCAGGTGTTGCCAGGTATTCTAGACCCAGATTATCAGCGAATAATTAACTTCCTGTTGGGAAACCTTACTAACAAGGACATGGTTGTAAAGAAGCATCAGGAGATTGAAAAAGCCATGTTACTTACCTTTGATGACATCCACAAAGTCCATTATATTGTGTCTATTCTAGAGATGGGACTACCCACTGACCAAATGATCATCTTTGCACAACAGGCAGATTTCTGATGAGATATCTCCCGCTGAACTTAATAAAGTTCATTCCTTACTGGAGTCTTATAGTAACATTTTCTCTAAATCCATTACTGACTATGAGCATATGATGGGCTGGTGCCACACATTGATGTTGAAGATGCCAAGCCTATTCAATCCAAGCCTTATAAGAAATCAAAAGTTGAGGAGCTCCAGATGAGGACGGAGCTTAAACAGTTACTGGACGCGGGGCTATTGGTGCCTTCTCAAAGTCCCTGATCATCTCCACTTTACTCATAAAAAAGAAGAATGGTGGCCATCAAGTAGTTATGGAATACCGTAAGCTAAATAGTCTCACCAAGAAGGACAGCTACCCCATTCCACAAATTGATGACGCCCTAGCCCAACTCTCTTGGTCTAAATTATTTCCCGCCATGGACTCAGTTAGCGGATACTGGAAAATAGACCTTTCTCTGCAGAACCAGGAGAAGTGTGCGCTTATCTGCAGTGAGGGTCTTTTCCAACCCACCCAATTACCACAAGGGTTGTGCAATACACCCACATCTTTTCAGCGAGCCATGGACTACATTTTGAAGGAACTGAAGCTTAGTTGCATGATTGTATATCTAGACAATATCACCATTTTTTCCCAAACTTTTAATAACACCTTTCTCATTTAAAGGAAGTCTTCCAATGGTTGCAGGTCTCTAACATTAAGCTGAAGCCCTCCAAATGTACTTTCTTCCAAAAGAAGTTAGATTTCCTTGGGCATGCCATCTCTTCAGATGGGATCCGGCCTCTCAAAGATAAGGTTGAGGCGATATCCAAGATTCCTGCACTAAAACTCTCCATGATATTCAGGTGCTTCTTGGTATGATGCGGTACTACCATCAATTCATACCCAAATTTGCGCAGCTCAGTGAGCTCCTCATACGCTTACTAACTAAAAACACCCTTTCCATTGGGGAGTGGAACAACAAGCTGCTTTTGAAACACTAAAAAAGCTACTTCAAGAAATGGCCAATTCTACGCCACCCTGATTATAAAAAACCCTTTATGCTGTTTACCAATGCTTCCAATTATGCAGTTGGAGCTATTTTGGCCCAACTGGATGAGCATGGGGTTGATCACCCCGTTTCATATTTCAGCAAGATGCTTTCAAAGGCAGAACGCAACTGTAGCGTCACTGAGAAGGAATGCATAGCCATTTTGCTTGCTGTTAAACACTATCGCCATTACTTATATGGACCACATTTAAAGTGATTACTGATCACGCCTCCTTAAAGTGGTCACAAAATATGAATGATCCCACGGGGCAGTTGGCAAGCTAGGCTTTAAAGCTTCAGCACTATGATATGACTATTGTTCACCGTGATGGGACAAGCCACATGAATGTAGATGGGTTGACTCGGCTGCCCATCCTTCATTTAGATAATAGCAAAGTGGAGCGTCTACATGATCTTTTAATGACCCCTGATGCTTGGGAAAATGAGGATGAACAAGTTCAGAAGATGCTTTCTCGCCATTACCATAACACGAAGGTGGATAATGGCCATCTATACAATAAAGTGGGGTGAACTGGTTACCCTATCTCCGACTTTCAGAGCGAGTACCTGTCATTATTGAGTCTCATGCCCTCCTAGAGAATAGTGGAGTGCGGAAAAACTATGAGTGGGTATAAGAACGCTACTACTGGGAGGGAATTATGGAGACCATCTTAGAAGTCTTGGATGCCTGTTTAACATGTAAGAAGCAGTCCAACTTCAAAACAAAGTATCAATATCAGCCTACCACCCCTTAACAGCCTTTCCACACAATAAGTCTCGATGTGGTTGGCCCTCTTCCCCAACTATGGGTGGAAATCTATTTGTATTGCTTGGGATTGATCACTTTACCAAATGGGTTGAGGCAGTGGCTATCCCAGCACAGACGGCTAAGGCTACGGCCACTTTCCTCCACTAGTATATCTTTACCCAACATGGTTGCCCCCAAGTTTTGCTCTGTGATAATGGTAAAAACTTCACCTCACAAGTGGTGAAGATCCTCACAACTTCCATGAGCACCCAACAGCTCTTTTCTGCCCCTATAACCCTTTGACCAATAGTACTGTGGAAAGAGTAAATGGGACCCTGGTTTCTATATTATGAAATATGGCTACTTCAGATCCCCTCTACTGGGATAAGTACTTACCAAGTGCCCTCATGGCGTACTGCATCAGCCATCATCAAATCCTTAAAATTTCACCTTTCCAAGTATTGTATGGATGAGAACCTGGGATTCCAGCTTTACTTGAAAAATATATCTTCACTGATAAGACTGATCCTGAGCAATCTATGAAGAGGTTAGCTCAGCATATCATACAGTTGCAATCAGAAGCAATGATTAACTTAGCGAAGACAGTCACAAAAGAGGGTCAAGCTGCAAATGAGCTCCGGCCCCCTCTTCCTTCCTTCCAAGTATCTGACTAGGTGCTTTACTATCATAATTGTATCACCCCAGAAGGGAGAAACTCAGGTCCATCTGGGAAGGGCCATTCTCAATTACATATAAGCAAGGGAATGAGTACTCAATCAAATCCCTCGCCTCCAGAGTTACCATAAATTGAGTACATGGCCATTCTCTCTGACCTTATTCTCCCCCAACATTCTTGAGGGAGGTGATGTCAGACATTTGTTCTCTCAGCTGCAGAGGAAGAATGTCATGGGTCAAAACCAACTTAAGCGGGGAAATATCGGCCATTTAGAGGTTTTTGATAAACCAAAATTTGATATAAATAGAAACAACAATGATTTTAGGATATCAGTCAAAAGACCCTGGCTTATTCTCAGCGGAACCCTATTAATTGGGGTAACACCATTTCGAAACTTTCACGGGCAACTAACATAAATTCAAGCAGTTGGATTATTCTGACCACAAAATGGCCATGGGGCAACCATCGGAAGTGTGTGTCTCCAGCCACAATCAGGTTCTTCCAAACACCTATGTGGGGACCCACCCTTTTTATAGGCGTGACAGAGGTCCCCCAAGGTGAAAGTATTTTAGCAGGCAGTGATTTGCTGAAATACATCAAAACATTACCACATGGGTGCATTCTGCCTCAAATCTCCATCCCAAACACCTGTTCCCCAAAACATAATGCAAATATCCCAAGCTCTGATAGGAACATTTATAATATTTCCTAATTTGGAATGCGTTGCAGCTATTTTGAAAACTATCCTCAAATTCCCCCAACCCCTGAAGTTTAAATACTAATTGTTCAGATTTCAAAGGGGATCAATACTCTTTTACCCTCATGCAGTGCCATTAAATCTTTAAAAATTCATTTTATTAAGTTTTAGACTTTATTTTTTAATCATAATCGTGGTATCAACCCCCATTGATGGATTTAGGTGAAATAAGCACCAAGAGAGCATCTACAGCCCAAAATCCAACAGAGGCCCTTAATCACGCTCAGACCTGTGAGGAAATCAAGGGGCCATGTTTAAACAATGTGGTGCAGTGATCAGAGGAGCAAGGATCCAAGTAAGAAAGGAGATCTGTAGAGGGTAACAGAGACGCCTTCTAAACTTGCAAATAAAGGAACTCAAGTTAGTTGCTGAGCACACTGATGATATTGTTGTTTGACTCTCCTATAAAAATGATATGAAAGAGGGAAACAAAGGTTATACTCTGCATACACAGGCCTAGAGGAGTCTGGGTATCTTTTTTTCCTGATGCTAGAGAAGCTCCAGAAGACGTGCTTCAAGAATCACCCCCTAACTAGTAAATTAGAGCCTGAGGACAATGAGCCCACTGGTTTAGGGTTACCCAACAAGAGTCAATATACCATCTGCCCAAAAACCTCTAGCCTTAATCCCCAATTCCTATGGCAAAAAAAAGTGAGTACCTGGGGGGAACTAAGAAAAAGAAGATATTGCTACTCCACTCAACCTTGGGAGATTCTGTGCTTACCACCGCAATCCTAATCACCTGGGGATAGGGAACCTAATTGGAAGGAGCCCTTTAAAGACCTAAGGAACCATGCCTTAAAGTTGGTCAACTTATAAACCAAGGCTTACTCTAATGCACAGGCTCATAAAAAAGATATTAATAATTAAATAACCAGATTTACCATAATCTGCCCTGTCTCAAAGTAGGGGAGTGATTGCTTTACTACAACAACCATGGGTTCAGGAGGACAAGTAAGCTAAAAGCGCATCTATAAGGGGATTATCAAAGACACAGAGGAGACTTCAACTGACACATATACGCTCAAGGATCCCGCCAAAGGGCGCATCATCAACATATTAAGCTATAACCTCCTAAAGCAACATCAGCAGGGAGCTGAGACGCCTACCACATCAGCCAATAACTTTATTAACAGCCGTATCCAATTCATCAATCCCTATGTTTGGTCAAGTGAGGTGAAATTTACAAATTGGTTTTTGACCAACCATAGGACATCAACTTCAGCCATACTAACCCTAAAGTCCTATTGACCTCACTTTACCATCGTCCTGATTATATGTGTCCTCTAGAAAATTATTTTTCATCAATCTGATGTTCTATATTTTGCTAAAATTTCTCTGCCCAAATCCAAGAGATGATAAATTGATATACCCTAGTCCCAATTATATGTGTCCCTCTTCAGATTAATTCTCATTAATCCACCATCTGATATTTCACTAGCATTTACTTCTACATAGATTCAAGCATTAAAAATCAATTATATGATCCTGACCCCTTATGGATCAATTTCTATCTGCTTGTTGACTTAATGCCCAGTTCCTAAACCAGTGATGCTCCTGTCAGATAAAGGTTACATAAATAATTCCGCCAAATTTAGCCTAAATATTTCTGCCAATTAAAACTATAAAGATGTTGCTGGTGTTGGACAGGCGATTACTAATATTCACTCAATATTGAACAAACCACCAAGATACTCCTGACATAAGAAAGAGGACCATCATATTTCAGATGTGTTTATTCACAGCCTGAAAGCGGACCATAGGTAGAAAATGCTAGAAGATTTAAAAGCTGCAGGTAAAGATGATTCACTAGAGGCCAGAGTATACTTTGGAAGGCAAGGTATTGGAACAGGGATGAACGAGGCAGCGCACCATCTGATTTTAATAGTCCTGAAGGAATACTGGTTTCAAATGCGCCAGATCATTTACACTGGAAGTACCCAATGAGACTATAGCTATTTATCAAGTCTATTTATTAAAAGCTTATTTTTGACCTAATTAAAAGCTTTAAATGAGGTAAACTGTCTTTATACAATTATATCTGTTTAAGTGCCAATTATACTGGTGCATATATATCCCTGTTGCATCCAGATTGCAACAACTAGTATCTTTGAATTTTAAATTTTAAATTTATTGCGGGGAAGGCCGACCATGGGACGGACACTTCTGAATATGACTCAGGAAAGACAAACTTAGTACCAGGGGAGGCACCCCAGAGAAGCGATGCTATCTCTTGTTGCTAGCGGGAACGTCACTTATGGGGAGGGGGAGGGAACATGTGAAGGGGCCGTAGCCACTATTGAGCACGTGTGGAGGAAGGGGTCTGATTTGATGAACCAGACTGGGAACCAGGAGGAGACCAGCTGTCAGCGACGCGGTGGGAGGTATCCAAACATGCACGCTTGAAAGTGGTCCACCAAATGAGACCGGAATATGTGGACAGTTTCTGGGAGGGTGGGGATGGAGCCTGCGATAGCATCTAAGACAATCGTGTGGATGGTCCACATGGCGATTGCAACCACCAGAGCACGGAGGGAGGGTGGAAGGGAGGAGGCCATTGATAGAGCAAACATATCTCTTGACAGACTGAAGGGATGCATTTGATCCTGGCCCAGCAGACGTTGAACTTCGCGCCATATCACTTTAGAGGTGGGGAACTTCTTCAGGCGGTGGAACAGCGTTCCATACTGGCCACACATGACGCAGGATGAGTGTAAAGCGTTAGAGCGCTCAGCTGTACGATACAATCGCCTCAGGCAGCACCACACATGGGAGCAGACTTGAGGTTGAAACAGAGGATGATGTACGTATTTCCAGATATTTTTTTGGGTCTCAATGGAGTAAGGGATGTCCATCATGTCCAGGTAGTCCACCCTGGATAGGACATGGGGCCGAATGGGGATCACGCCATCATGGATGGGTAGCCCCTGTACCTCTTGTGTGAATTGAGGAGAGGGGTGGCCTCTTTGGGTTGTGTGTCCACTAATAAAAATTCTCCACTCAGTGCTTCGCATGGAGAGTAGGATGCATTTGTAGTGGGTTTTAGTCCCATGAGGGCCTGTGGCCGATGTGTGTGATGCGAGGTATTTCATCAGGGAGTGGGGGTTTGGTGGATTGTTGATACCCAAGGCGCGGGAGAAGTTGAAGTGGGCTGCGCGGGACCAGTATTGGGAGGGGAGTGTAGGGGCGGTGATGGCCGCGATCCAGGTGCCCAGGATCTTGGCAGCATGGGCTTTGAAGTCAAGCAGGCCCGTGCCACCATGATGATGAGGGCCAAACATGACCTCTAGCCATACTGGTGGAGGGCGGCCTGACCAAAGCCATCCTTGCAGCAAGGCATACAAGGATTTGAAAAAGCTTGGGGAGAAGGGGATGGCGTTGGCTTTAAACCAGACTTTGGAGAGGAGCATAGAGTTGGCTAAAACAACCCTGCCAGTAAGGGAAGTAGGGTGGGCTCTGAGAGAGGCGATTTGCTTCGTCACGTTGTCCAGAATACGGCACTCCATTACTGCTGACGCATATCCGCCTGCCTCCATCCACACGCCCAGATGGCGTACCGGTCCTATGGTAGGACGTGGCACAAAGGGGAGCACCAGTGGGGCGGTGTGTGTTGAGTTAGTAGGGCGAGGACGTGGGCGAGCAGATGGGCTGGGTCGGGAACTACTTGCTGGGGTCCAGCAGTTCTGAAACTGACCAAGGAGGATGATTTTGGTTTTGGAGGCATTCAGTGCTGCGTTGCTTACCTGGGAATATTCCTGGATGAGAGCTTCAAGCGCGCGTGCATCTTGATTATTAGATACCCCAACCACACAATTATCTGCAAACGCCAATATCTTGACTGGGGCTTGGCCACACATGGACCCCAGTGAGTTGGGCATTCACATTTCGCAGTAGTGGGTTAAGGCTGAAGTTGTATAAGAGTGGGCTGAGGGGGTCCCCTTGTTGCAAGCCCCTTTGAGGTTGGACTACTTCCGTTAGGAAGCCAGGGCCACATACTGACATCGTTGCAGATTCTGTGAGCAGCATCACCCAGTTGATGAAGCGAGGGGGTAGGCGGAATTGATGGAGGAAGGCCCTAAGGTATTCCCAGTTTACTCTATCATAGGCCTTTTGTTGGTCCAAGAATACAAGCCTCAGAGGCTGTGGACTGACATACATTAGCCATAGAGTGCATGTTATCCCAAATCGACCTTCTGGGATGAAACCAAATTGTTCTGGGGAGATGGTGGCAGATGCTAAAGTCCCTAATCTGTTAGCCATAATTTTTGTTAGAATTTTAGTTTCTGTGTTTGTTAGAGAAATGGGGCGCCAGTTGGCTAAGTCTAGCTTATCCCCTTTCTTGAAGAGTGTGACAGTAAAGGCCTCATGTCCTCCTGGTAGGAGGCGCGTTTCCAACAGGCTTTGGTTAAGTGAGGCGAGCAGCAATGGGGATATATATTTAAAATATTTTTTATAGAACTCATATAAAATGCCATCTGGGCCTGGGCATTTTCAGTTTGGCGCACCGCTAATGGCTGTCCATAATTCGTTTGGAGTAATTAAATTCATTATTTCTGGGTATCAGGAAATGGTGCAGATGTGGGCTCAGTTGAGAAATTCCACCACTTTGGCCGGCTGAATTGGTTCAGCTTGGTACAACTCAGAGTAATATTTTTGCGTTTCGATTGCCACTTTGGCCAGTGTATCCGCAATAAAATTATCCAGTCTTTGTACCTGTGTGCAGGCCACGCTCTGGCATGGTGCAAAATTTTTTTAAAGAAATATGCGGTGCACTTGTCGCCTTTTGTGATGCATGTGGCCCTGTATTAAACACAAACCCAATGCTTGTGTTGCCTTTTGAGTGCGTTGAGGTGGGCGGCTGCCTCCGCCCACTTCCAGCCCCATGCAGGGCTGTATCATGTAGCTGGGATGTTGGACTTTAAGTGTGCCAACTCTGCCAGAGCGTGCGAGATAACTGCTGATGTGGCTTGTGAGCATCTGGAGGAGAGATGGCGAGAGTGGCGGATGGTGTCCTCTTTGAAAGTTGCCCATGTGGAAATGGGGTCCGCGCAAAAAGGTGCAACAAACTTTTTTGCCAAAGTTGCCTCTTCCACCCACGTGGAAAATCCTGGCGACGCTAGCTCAGGGGGGCAGATTTTGCACCAATGTGGGGCCTTAGCAACTGTGACAGGTAGGTGGTAGGTTATCAAAACCAGCCGATGGTTGGAGAATTCCATTTTTGTTGTTTTGAAGTGGGAGATGTGGGGTTGGAATTTCACCGGCGTTAGAATAAGGTCGATGCGGGTCATGGACCTTAATTGGCCGTTGTGGATGTGGGGATGCGTCATGTTTTTGAGCAGCAGGGCATGTCATGGCAGTGCATCCATTAGCCCAAGGGTGGCCTTTAGAACGCGTAGTTCTACGTAGCCCTGTGGGGCATGGGGTGAGGAAGGCCATTGGTCCATTGGTGTGGTTAGCCAACAGTTCATGTCGCTGACTAGGAAAGAATCTGGGGTAGCAGGAGGGATTTGACCGATGAGAAAATTCCAGATGCTCATGTGCACCATTTGGGGCATAGATGTTGATGATTGCATGCACTACATCAGCCCATGAGAAGGTGACAATGAGCACTCAGCCATTTAGGAATGTTTCTGAGGATACAAATTTGAAAAATTATTTTTCTGAATTAGCACCCCACAGGTCTTCAACCAAAAGGATAGGGATGGGAGGAGCATTATTTTCCAAGTTTCCTCGGAACCTCATGGACAGTGGGACTCCTGGATGGCCAGGATATCCACGGGTAAATAGTGTTGTAAAAAACTCAGTTTCCTAGCCCAGGACGGGGAGGCCTTGAGTCCAGCGATATTCAACGTCCCTAAAATGAAGGTTTCCCCCATCGCACCTTAGGTGTGAGGGGGTGGGCCCCTGGGCCCACCAGCCTCTTCTAGATCCCTCGGGCCTTCACAGCAGCGCGGGTGTTAGCAGCAATGCTATCAGAGTTTTTGTTGATTTTTGCAGAAAGAGTCACGTTGGCTTTAGCCTTCTCTTTTTGTTTCCTAACGTCAGACAAATTTTTTGCGGTGCAGATGAGTTCAGTGCACCGTTGAGCGGGTCAATTTTTTTTTTTCAGTTAAGATAGGTCCCAAGTCAGTTTCAACCAGAGCTTGGGTGCAACAATTGGGTACAATCAAATTTCCCAAAGGATCCTTGGATTGAGTGGCCCGCTTGGAATGGGCTTCCCAATCTGATTGGTTGATGGATTCCCAAGTTGCTTCTGCCATGAAGGTTTCCATGTCCTCCTGGCGTTGTGAGTGTGTGATAGTGGTGGTGGCCTTGGCCACTTCCTTGGTTGCGGCCCTATGGGCCTGTTTGGCCTTCTTCCACTCTTGCGGGGAGATAGGCTTTACCAGTAGGTAGCAGCCTTGTGCTCCCCATGGGAAAGCCTCCTTGGTGCTTGCTGTTGGTTTGTAGTGCGCCTCTCTGTTGGCCATGGCCACCGAGGGGTGCTCTTGGAATGTGACGCCCTCCTTGATGGGACATGCGTGCGCCTTATGTCCGAACGCGTCACAGTGGGTGCAAATGGGGGGCGCGCTGTCCATGGTCACCCGGAAAGGGTGGGTGGTATGCCCTGCAATATCAATAAAAGTGGAGTGTGGGATCTGGGTTAGGTCCTTCGCGATCTCCTCAGTTGGGGTCAGAACTGTGATGGCTTTGCCGGTGCACAGGTGTGGCATCAGCATGAAGCATTGCATTTCAAACTAATTGTATTTTGCCATATATGGCGAGACCATCTTTCAGGTGTTGTTCCAAAATGTCATGTTTTTCTTTAGTAGGCAAAAAGTCAAACATGAGGAAAATTTGATTTGATTTTGTCCATCTGGTGCATTTGGTTTTGATGACCCGTTGCCCTTTGGGGAGGTCAATCACTACGCGCACCGCTGCAGCCTCATCTGCTGCCTTTTTGCTTTTGAAACCTAGGTCCAGCCAACCACATGACATGGAGTGAGGTGCAACATACACCGCGGTTGGGAAATTGTGTGCACATCTTCACAGAATTTTTCCCATAAGGCCGTTTTTTGGATGTCCAGAAACACGCGGACTCCGAATTCCACCTACAAAAGTGGCTGGGAGTGTGGCGTGTTGATGTACTGGTTGCATCGTGCTTGCCATGCGAGTATCTCCGGGGAAATTGTGACCGCTGGTTTTTTAAGATTTTTGTCTATTCCGCCAGATTCTCTGGGGCATTTTCGAACATTGGAGGCCGCGGGCCTTCCACCTGCTCCTCTTATCTTGCTTGCCCAACTGCTCCCTGACATGGGCGCAGACTAATCTCCTCTGTGAGATTATCAAACTAGATTTAGTCTTGAATTGAATAGGTTGCAAAAGTGATTGCAACGAGAAAGAAAAGTAACAACTAGTATCTTACTAATGTGTTAGTTAACTATAATAAAGATTAAAAATCTTCTTACTTGACCAGCAATTAAGATAATTTACAAATATTTTGGACCCCTTTTATATGCTTTAATTGGTCTGGAATTTTTAATGACGGAGGCACTTATATAACCCCTGGCTGCCACAATAATTTGACAGCCAGTCACCATGATGTCATAGGATGCACTAGTATAAATACTGGTCATAAAGGTGTTAACTATTCTTGGACCATCTAGTACTAAAAAAAAGGTGTTAACTATTCTCTTTTGTTTCCAATCAACATTACTTTAAAGCAATTTTGAAAAACAGTCAATTTTCCACCACCGCCTCACCACATCATTTCCCAATTTATTTCCTCAGATCCACCACTTGCTGCCCCAGTGTGGGGCAGCGGGGCTCCACCCACTAGAATTTATCGCCAGCAGGCAAATGTGTGCGGACTGGCTCGTCTAGTCCAACAAAGACATCAGGTCACTATGTCCCTCCAAGTGACTTAGAACTCCAATTCACACAATTCCACCCAACCTGCACCCATCCCTTAGCCCTACCTCAATCTACTATCTACTTCTGCTACTGAGTCAAGTATGGACATTTCTTCCTATATGATGACAAAGCAATATATGAGCTGGCAGCTGTCACCTTTGCACCAGAAGGATTTATAGACTTCCGCCCTTATAAGGGCTATTTTTACATAAGCTTTCCCACCGAAGAGGACGTGGCTGCTGCAGCAGCTACGCCCTTAATATATAAAACACCCCCATCACCACCACCCAAACACATCTTCCAGATTATACCACACTTGTGGTGACCTTTGCAAACCTCCCCTCAAACCTTCCCCTCAAACACGTCTTGAGGATATGATGTTGGGTCTGTCCACTTATGGAAAAAACTCCATCCTCCAATTCATTGTCCCAAGCGGTGCTGAGCGCCTTGCGGCACCTCAGGCAATGGCCACCATTACCCTTTAACAGCTGAACGTGGCCCAGCACATCCCACCGCATGCCTATATCCCATCTGCACCTGACCATTTCTTTTGGGCTTGCATCAACAATAGTCGCACAATTTGTCCCCTCTGCCATGAGTTGACCCACACAAAAAACATGTTAATACAATTTAAACCATGCAAAGACGACCAACTCCACTCATGAGGTTACACCAACAGCGTTTAAGTGGGGATTTTGGCTGCCCCACCCCCAGGTTGAGCGCTCAATGAATCAGCAACAAAAACCAAGCAACCCAAATCCAAGCTGGCCAAATCTAAGCCAGCCAATTTACACCCATCAAACAATTGGGAGCAGGTTTGGACCCATGTTCAATCAAAAAAATCTCCCGCCCCAAAACTTACCCAACCACAGACACCTATCACCAAATCTTCCCAAGTAAACCAAAAAACCTGGGACTTAATGGATGAATTGACTGAATCTGGTAAAAATTGTCCCACCAATGGGTTATCATCTGATTTAGAACCTTATCTGAATTCAGAATTTGATGCCCCAGCCTTGACCAACCAATATGTCCCCAAACCCAATGCTACCCCTTTCCAAAATGGCCGCCAGCTTACAGAGGCTGCAGTGGCCTCACCCAAAAATCGCTGAATTTGCAGAAACATGGAAGAATCTATCGCAGAATTTAAAAAAGGGCTGCACCCCCTTGTTCTCCCCAATCTCCCTCCTATTGAAAAAGAGGAAATCACACGCCTCTATGAACCTGCCACCACTACTATCAAACATATTATTAAACTGGCAGATTTCTCCCCATCACAAATATCACCAGAGCCAATATTGCAAAATTAGCCCAACTTCCCAACGCTCACATCCAAGCTGAACACCATGCTGCTAAACTCATAGAGGCTTGATACAGGCCCAAATTGTCAATCTAAAAAACTATCTACTTCACCTCAAGTCTCATCCTGCGGATGCCCCAAATCCCTTGCTATCAACATTGATCTGATTCTTCAATGCTGAGCCTGATGAATATCCACCTGATACCCCTCCCCTCCGCCATGGTAGGATAAGTGGCTCACCACTATGCCACCCAGTAGGTTGTTTTTTCGTTTCTTTTGTGTTTCCTAATGCTCAATAAGGGCGGTCAGTTCATGTTTTTCAGTTTCAGTATTGTCCATCCCCTGATCAGCTTGCCTTAGTTAAATAAAATACAAGTGTTAACTATTGGTTGTTTTGGTTGATTCCATCAAACTGGTTGCACAGTTTAAAACCAACTGAGCAATGGACGAGCAATATGATGATCATTGATCCTCAATAAATAATTATAATACATGACTATATAAGGAGCTATCACCCTGACAATACCAATTTATTTAATATATAAACTAACAGCTACTTCCATTAACACTTTTCTACTCTCTTTCTTCTTCAAAAGATCTTTTATATTCTCTCATTCAACTATTAACCTGCAATTGTCTCAGTCAATTTTTGCCCATCAACTTAGTAACTCATTATTCTCTACGATTTTAGGGGTTTTGCCTTATTATTAAGGCTCTGACGGAATTCACTTATTTTGCTAAATTTAATATCCAAGTTTGAATCCCTCTTCAGCAATTAAAATACAATCTGCCAAATATGTGAATAATCTTCCAGTCATATCAATTTCTTGACATTAACTCCCTCTCCTTGACTGATGATAAGCTCCTATTGCTTGAATGACCAAATGAACTTTGAATGTACTTGGTTGAAAATCTGACCACCTGTGGGTTCCTTAATAATATAGGCATCAATATCAGTCTTCTCAATTATCTCAAAAGGTCCAATCCATATGCTGACGAGCTTTTTCCTTCTTGCAAACCCATGTTGGTCATGGAAAAGGACAAAATTGCCTTCCACGAACTGTGGGAGGCTGCTGCATCTTCATTGGTCAGCCGCCTGATCATGAATCTTCTTAGTTAAACTAGTGGAATATGCTTCCTTATGGAGTTTAATCAGCATGTCCATTAGGTTAGTTAAATAGTGCTGGACTCTACACTGCCAGTATCCTCCACACAGAAATAAAGCAATGCTGGCAAAGCTGGATGCCTTCCATAAAGTAATTGGAAGGGACTTTTTCATCAACAAATGATAGCTAATATTGTATGAGATAATAGCGGTGGATAGAAGGGTACTACAGTCAGCGAGTTTATTTACAAGCTTACTGATAATTTTCACCAAGGTGCCATTGACCCGTTTGACCATCTCATTGGAGTCAGGGTGGTATGGGGTAGTTAAGACCCTGCAGATAGCCATCAACTCGTTCAATTTATGAAGTACATGTGACGTGTGATTTGTTCTGTTGTCCATGAGAATAAACTGCGGAAAGCTATGCCACTGTATGACGCACTCCATAATGAACTTAGCGATGGTTACAGCTCCTAAGTCCCTGATCACTCTTGCTTCCACCCACCTGGTCAAGTAAACTATGGTTAAAAGTATACTTGGAGCGATTCAAACCCGTTGGAAGAGAGCCCACCACGTCAAGGGAAACAGTATACATTGTTAGATGAGGCTTAACCAGCTGATAGGTAGTCTTCTTGTGGAAAAGTTTTTCCACTTGGCACTGGTGACAACATGCAACCATTTCAAGAACGTCGTAATGTATACTCTCCAAATATTAGTGTGGTTGCAAAAACTCTAATGTTTTCTGCAACCCTCTATGACCTACCACCTTATGGACATCCACAATAATTGCTGGCCTAGCGGAGGGCTTTGGGAAACTCAGCGTCAATTCTTCAATTTTCTTATATAGTTCCCCATCGCTCAAGAAGTTATCCCTTCAAAGCACATCCAGCACTTTGATCACCTGTGGTGGCTCATCGTGATATTTTCCCATAATCATCTTCTCATATATGATAGCCTAATCTGCCATAATGGCAATCAGTGGCAATCGCAAAATACAGTCCATAATCCGATTGTTTAACCCCTGGCCAGTGTACTATCTCAAAGTCATATGCTTAAAGCTTCAGAGCCCATCGTGCAAGCCGCCCTTCAGATTCCCAAAGATTCTGCAGCCAACACAAGGAGGCATGATCCTTTAAAGCTTTGAATCTCACCTCATGAAGGTAGACTTGGAACTTTTTTATATGTATATAAGACCTCCAAACACTCCCATTCAGTCATAGTGCAAATCTGTTCTGGGCATATTAAGCTCCAGCTACAATATGCAACAGGATGCTCCACACTGTCATCATCTTTTTGGGATAACACCGCCCCTACAGAGGAAAGAGAAGCGTCCGTTTGCACAATAAATCCTTCTTGAAATTAGGGTATTGTAAAATGGGCGCGCTAGTCAACGCAGTTCATAAGACATCAAAAGCGTTTTGACAATGGTCAGTCCAAACAAAGGTAGTGTTTTTTTTAATAACTCAAAGAGCGGAGCCCCAATACATCTGAAGTTAGGAATGAACTGCTAGTAGTACCCTACCATCCCCAAAAACAACAGTATATCCTGCTTATTACATGGCTGGGTCATCTTGCATATAGATTCCACATTCGCTGGCTGAGGATTAAGCCCTTTTTGAGTCTAGCACAAACCTAAGAATCCTGTTGCTCCTTAAAAAAGTGGCACTTCAGAGGCTTAATCTTCATGTGGGCTTCAGCGAGTCAGAGAAACACTTGTTCCAGGTGATCAAGATGTTCCATGAACATCTGCAAGAACACATTAATATTGTCAAGGTAGACTAGAACGCAGGACGCTTAAGGTTACCCAAGATTATATCCATAGCATGCTGGAACGTAGCCAAGGCATTGCAAAAACCCTGTGGCATACATGTAGGCTAGAAAAACCCTTTGAGGTAATTATGGCGCACTTCTCTTGTTACACTGCCAGCAACTTGATTTGCCAGTACCCCAATATCAAATCCATATAAGAGAAATAATTGGCACCACCCAGCCAATCTAAAGTGTCATTGATTCATGGAAGCGGGTACAAGTTTTTTTCAAGATACTGTTAATCTTCCGGTAGTCAATTACTACTTGATTGGTGCCATCCTTTTTCTTGACAATTAACAGCGGTGACGCCCAGGGACTCTTTGACGGCTCTAACATTTCCTGTTTGACCAATTTATCTAACTAATTGGATACAACTTCTTCCGCCACCTTTGAACAATGGATAGGTTATGACCAAATGGGAGGGTGATTTCCTGTTCACAACCAATGCACAATTCTGCGTGCACATCCCAAATTGTGGTCTTCATATGAAAGAGATCCCTCAGTATTTTTCAACCAGGTTCATCACTATGTTCTTCTGGTTCTCTGACAGGCCAATTAGAGCCTCACATGGAACCACAGTCATTACGATAGATGAGGTCTTTACAGATAGCCTGAGGTCCTCTTAAGAACCAAAGTCATGTATACGGTGGAGCTCATCAATAGGGATCAGATGCAGATAAGCCACAACTTGGTGCCTTTGAACCTTCATAGACTCCTTCTTCATGTTCTCTAACAATACCTTCACTTCCCCCTGCCCTTGTAACAGGAGCCCAGGAGCACATGGGGTTCAAGCTGCGATTGCTGGTATGGCCCCATAATTTCAATGTATAGCCCTTCAGGGATGTCTATTTCAAGCTCCATTCCTATTATGACATGATGTACAGAAAGTATGCTTAAAGAGCTCACCAATCATAGTATAATACCGTTGTACTTGTAGATCTGGTTAGGAAGAGCTCAGGTCCTCCACTTTATCCGCCAATATTGAATAGTAATCACACCATCACTATATGTGAGATTGATTTGACTAGAGCGGATTGAGTACTTTGGGGCTCCACTAGAGATAAAATAGATGGGGATCTGTTGTCCCAGAATATTAAATGTTCCCTAAGCCATATTAATTACCACCCCAAATTGCTGCATGAATGCATACCTGATCAACATGTCATAGTTATTATTAGGCAGAACCACCGCCGGAGCAGATGCACTGACCAAACTGAACCTCAGAGGCAACACGCTGTAAGCGCCTCCAACACACAGTGCTCTGTGCACCTGTGGTCCCATACACAACTCGGTGTTACACATCAGGCTTCATTTGAAGCTTATCCTCAAGCTTGATGGATATAATATTGACAGGAGCGCCAATATCTATAATCGCCTAAATTTTTGCATCTTGTACAAAAATATTACAGTAGATACACTCCAAATAAAAGGAACCATTGGTGCTTATTATGTGAACATCCGAGGGCTTTCAGTTATCCAGAAAAGTGATAATACTGTCGCTGACATGAGGATCTTCCTAGGCAATTTTTTCTACTGGAATTGCCACGTTCACCCCCTCTAGGGTTGCGAGATTGGTTGAGGGTCTGACTTCAACAGTACCGTTCCACTCAAGAATTTGCCAGGCGTACAGTTTTGCACATCTTGGTGGAACTCCAAGTCTGCGTTATTAGGGTCTTTCCCTCAGTTTGATGCCAAGATATCATAGGGGATTTGTTGATATAATAAATTATCAGGGCGAGTACTGGGACTGACGCAAAGCGACTCAGAAAACATCAGAGACAAACAAATTTGGATTAGCAGAAGTAGAGCGTCCCATCTCTAATCCGCTTAACTCTTTCCCTGTTCAATCAGGGCAGCTGGTACTGCATGGACATTCAGTTTGCCTGGATAGCTAGTCACATAATGGCCTCTTTTGATGAACGAGAAACAAGCATTTGTAAATGGCCCTCATCTCTGTATCACATCTAAAGGTCCTGGTCAAAAATAAAAAGTTGGATTGTAATTTGGCCAAGGTTGAGCTGGTCAAGGATAATGGGGATGGAAAGGACCCGCCAGAGCGTTAATTGGATGAGGATTAACCAACGGATTATGCCCATGTCATTGGTGTCCAAACCATATGGGAATTTTGGTAGCAATTGCAGGGGCTTTCCATTCCACATTGGGAGCACTAAAAGTGATAGATAGATGGCATAAACAATTGACAATTTTTAATAGCTCCGCATCATCTTAAAGAATGTGGGTCATAACATTATACAGTTCTCAGAATGGCTTAACAGCGCCATCATAGCTATGTCCACCTCCTCATTAGTTAAGATATTCGCTCCCAAAAACACATGAGCATCAGCCACAAACCACTCCACGAACTCCACCAAGGACTCATTATTATGAAAGTGTATTGTCAAAAACTCTTCTTTGTGCCGCGCCATTTTTTCCACGCCCCAAACAGATGGAGCACAGTATCCTTCACCTCCTGATACGTTACAGTACTACTCTTAAAATAACATGTGACCTAGTTGGAGCTTTCAACATCCAGGGTGGATAACAACAATTTAGCTTTCCACTGATTGGAAGCCCCTTCTACTGAAAATTTTAACTGCTTAAAAATTTGGGTGTATTTCTGTCACAGTTAAGTGGAGGCATCTTGCCAATGTATACCCCTCCCTCTCCAGCACTATTAATTCATTTCTATTCTGCACAGTTTAGCCACTCTATAGTTTCACCCAAGCAGTTGGCAAGTTGGTTGGATTGGCAGCCAACCAAGTGCAGTTGATGGAAGGCCTTGTCCAGCTGATCCAGTATACCCTAATTCTCACGGAAAAGCATTTTTTGGGCCTGGAGTAATATATCCAAGGCAAGTTTTGGTTCTGCGTAATGAGATAACTCAATAAATTGGGGTAGTACCTCATCAAGGGAACTGGTTGCGCCTTTGATTGGTAAATATGAAACTATTTATTAAGTTGATCAATGGGCCCCCTGTAGTGAGCACCACTGTAACTTTTTGCAGTTCTGGTTCCTCAAACTGGTTGTACAGGTTAAAACCCACTGAGAAATGGACAAGAGATATGATATTTACTGATTCTTAATAAATACTAATAGTACAGTACTTATATAAGGAGCTAATGTCCCAACAATACCAATTTAATTAATATATAAACTAACAGCTACTTCCGTTAACCCTTTCTTACTCGCTTTTTTCTTCAAACACTTCCTTCTTACATTATATCATTCAACTATTAATCTGCAATTGTCTCAGTCAATTTCAGCCCATTATCTTAGCAACTCTTTTTTCTATATGATTTTAGGGGTTTTGCCTCATCATTAAGGCTCCAGCGGAATTCATCTTATTCGCCAATTTGACTATCCAAGTTCAAATCCTCCTTCAGCAATTAAAATACAATATTACAAATATGTGACTAATCATCCAGACATATCAATTTCTTGACAAAGAGTATGCACATAATGCTGTAAGTGATGCCACCAAACAACCCCTTTTATAAATTTAGGTTCAACCACCATTTATGGACAGATTACCCAAATCCTGTCCAAAGAGAGTTTTCACAATTGTAAAGCTCTGAGTAAAGAGCATTGTTGGGATTGGTGCAGAAGCATTGTATCTCAAGTGAAGGTCATTAACTTACCAAAACAAAGCACTGTATGATTACAGTGTCATTGGAGAACAAAAAGGGAAAAGACCTTTGTCGGGATTTTACCTGGGTTAGGTGTAAGCCTTGATCAGGAGAAAAATTGACATCCCCCTTCAAGGGGTGTGAATCCTAAATGGATTATTAGATTCGAAAATAAGAGTTGAATCTACAAGTATATCGAATTTGGGTTTGGTATAAATTTCCCCAAATTCGAGGAAATGGTACATCCCCAATCCCTGGGACATGTGACCTAGGATCTCACCTGACCTGGTCACATGAATGGCTTGATACAAGTAAGGGTCAGAATTGTGGGCCATCCAGAAGGCCAGGAGAAACCCTACTTGGACAGGGCCACAACGATCCTAGAGCCACGTGTCCCCTAATACCCTATAAATATCCCTAATTTTTATATTAATAAAATACTTTCGTTCATAAGATCTATTTTATCTTATATTTTATTAAGTTTAATTCATCAAAATGAACGGAGTCTCGTCCATTGTCGCGTCTGGAGCCGCCCCTGTCCTCTTGGCTGACGCTAGCCCCTTGCAGTCAGCCTACTTGTTGGGTTCCCCTGCGCCAGCACCAGCGAGCACATCTTGGGAAACCTGACAACCTTATTTGTCATAAATTTCCTTTAATAAGCATAAAGGAAGAATCACACCATATTATATACTAACAGCAGCTCTGGGGCTTTGTAAACCATCCCACTTTTCTCTTGTGGTACTTTTTACTCAGCTAACATCAAAACAAATCCCTTTTCCGATGGCAGTTCTCTTTTAAATGCTCAACTCACCCTCATTCTCATTGGTGCAACAATTTGACAACAAAAAGCAATATGGAGTCTAAAACAATAACATAATGGGGTATACATGGTAATTAATCCAGGAATTTATAGGGTAATATCTATAGTAAACAATAATCATTCTATTGAATTAAGACTCTGGCGGAAAGGCTGAGGGGAAAAATGACAAGCCTATTGAATGACAAGCTTTACAGTAGGGCGTGGAAAAGTAATAATGAATAAACAATAATCAATAAAAAAATTAAGGCCCCAGAAATCAAGATACTAAGGGATCAACTTGTACTGGCAGGGAGTGAGAATTTGACCTTTCACCATATATACAAATATCCGTTGGATGCAGTCAAAGATGCCAACAATATTATAATATAAATTCAGCAACTACACAAAGCTGTGGGATTTAAGGAAAATACATTTAAGCAAATCCTTTATCTAACTATTAAAAAACAACATATAATAAAAAGATACATTGTGGTTGGTCAAACCAATTACAACGTGTTATCACTTGACTAAACATCAGTGAACAAAAAAGAGCGGCGGTTACTAAATTATTGAGAGCCTATGACTTAAATGCCAAAGGCCAATAATACTTCTTTAGGAATTTTGCATGCACTCAGTTGATAAAGTAGTCCTTAGTGAGATTCTTAGTAGCGTAGGCATCCAGATGGGTCTTCTCTATGATTTTGAAAGGAACTTTCCAAATATTTTCTAGATTGCTAGTACTTCCAAAACCACGACTATCATAATACCAGACCAATTCCTCTATGTCAAAGGTGGTCAAGGTTAGCAATATTTGTTATCACAAGTTCTAGCCAAACTTTTGAGTCAGTGCATTTTAGTAGACAGAACTTTACAGCTTATTTTAATGTTTACATGAACTTATCCAGATATTTTTGTACCTCATGTTTTATTCTTTAGGACATGAGTATAACAGCCAAGGTAGCATGGGATGCTTCCCACATAATAACTCAAATGGTGAGTTTCCCATGTAATAGTGGTAAGTGATGTTATAGGCTAAATGGCAGATGGCAAGAAAAGAATTAAGTTGGACGCTTTTTCCAATAACCAACTTATGAAAACACCCACAAAAGTATTGCTACTCTTTCAACCTTGCCGTTGGTCTCAGGGTGATAAGGCATAGACAATGCCCCTCTTATACCCATCAACTCAATAAGTTTGATGATCATCTGGGAAATATAATTAGTCCCATTATTTAATATAATAAACCAGGGCAACCATGCTGATAGATACTTTTCTAAAAAAACTTATTGGTGGTCATTAATCCAGGTCCTTTACTGCTTTAACCTCCATCCATTTAGTAAGGTAATTGATGGTGTAAGTCTTGAGGAGCGCCCCCTCCCTTTGGACCGGGTGGCGTTCCCATTCCCATCTAAAAGGGTTTGAAAAGGCCAGCTGCCCCTCTCGTCTCATAGGGCGACCTTGCCCATGTGGTGGATGAGCGATGGGAATAGCTTACACTTTAAGGACCCTATCACCAGTCCCAGTATTAACTTCTAAAAATTAATGGATGAATTAAGGGGATTTGTGCCGAGCTTTCTGGGAGGCAGCATTATTTTGGGATAAAAGGTTTGAACAAAGTTGAGGGCAAAGAGCCTTTGGCATTAAAGCATAAGAACACCAAACCCTTAGCAACAAAGCCCAATGGGCGCGTACTATCAGTAAAGGGTGTGTCAAGTGTTGAATCTTTGGTAAAGTTTGCTGATGGCATCAGGTCATTGGGAAATGTAGCCGCCAGTTCAAAGCTTGCCCTGGACACATCAAAACTTCGCCCAAGACTTTCCACTTGGTCAAAAAGGAAACTGAAGCAACCAAGAGCGGGCAGGTTGGGCGTCCCAAACCCATTCCCAGCCTCTTGGGGCCGCCCCTATGTGGAGTGGACTTGGGAGGTTCCCACTGCCCGTTGGGTGGGACGCTGTTACTCTAGGTGGCAGAACCACAGAAAATCTGCAACTTGGGTGTCCATGGATGAACCAACAGTTACTCAGCCCGCTGACAATATTTTTGAAGTCATTTCAAATTATTTGTTTTCTCCCCCTCTTGCTTGAAGTTCGCCAGGTTAGGTCAAACCTTGAGGCCCCAATCCTGCGCTTTTCTAAGCTATTCCCCAATTAATTGTCTATTGTAGAAATTGTAACACACTGAAGAAATTGACATTCAATTTTATTTACTTAAAATTCAATAAAAATTCACACGCTCTAAATTCATTTTTAATAATGAATTACAAACCATCCAATCTGATTTCATTCTTCCCAACACCCAACCCATGGGCCCTGAGGGCCGTAACAGCCTAGTTTGTTGCCTAGCTACTATCTAAAATGGCGTCTTATTGGCGCTTGCTGTTAAACCCCACACAACCCAATTTAACTTCGTTCAAGCAGTAGTGCCCCCAGCATTTGGGCTTTCCTTTTGGGTGCTTTGGCATCTTGACTGGCAGTCTGGTATAAACTTTATCTTCCGCTATTGTGACAGATAGCCACAATATTATACATAAATTCGCTGCTGGTATTAGCCTAGGGACCATAACATTAATAGAGACGTGGTGTCAGGCAAAATTAGGTTTGCCCAATTGATAAGAAGTAGCCTTGTTAAAACTTATAGGAGCTTGGCACTTGACTTCCTCTTCTGGAAATGAGTACCAACTGATAAATTGGGGAATTAATTCCTCATTATGTATAATAACTCGCTTTGGCTCTATTATTGAACTTGCACAGTTTTCTTGTATGTGCGTTGCTCAAGTTTGATAATATGATAGAATAGGAAATAGTAGTATAAGACTAATATTCTAGTTGAGCTGATAGCAAAAATAATGATTAGATTCAACGCTCACCTGGTGCTTGTTCTAAAATTACTTCTTAAATGATAATATACTTCTTCTCTATCCGTCTGGTATAACTTAGTCCAGGGTAAGGTTCATATGTTCTTCTTCCTTCTTGTTTCACCGAGTCTGAGGAGATCAACATGAATTTAGACAATGGATCTTCTTGTCCTTGTTTCTCTTTCCAAGAAAAAACCGTTTAAATTATAAACTATAGAAAAATATTTTTTCAATAAGAGCTAAATTTTATCTGCTTACTATAAAAAAGCAAGGCGATTATAAGGGAATTTGGTGCACAACTCTTCAGTTGGCGCCCCAATTTGAATGGCAGCCATCACTGATGAATTAACCCTCCAGGGTTGCGCAAAACAATGATCTTCATCATCGTTATACTTAGGTCCTCTTTCCTCCTCAATTGTGACCTCTTCTGAGTTGAAATGAGAACGTGTCCCAACGTTTTCACTCAACTCCCATCAAATTTACCCTTATCTGGTAACAACCTGCTTAGGTAATAGCTCTTACCCATAAATAGAAGATTGTATTCCAGGGAAGGTTAGCTTAAAATTGGTATTATAACAGGCGGCATTACTCGCCAGCAACCCAAAAATCCCTTAGTCAATTGGTAACTAAACCCAGATTGTCTCCTATAAGTCAGTTAAGTATTGATGAAATCGACTTCCTAATTACTTGCCTATTGTTGGGGACCATCTTCAACAACTTACTCATAAACCTGACAGATTGTAATCCAGCAGATTGATTAATATTCGCTGTAATATCTCTCCAAACAATAGTTATCATTTATGTAATCAATAGCTTTAAAATCCACTAGCGGGATAGATCACCTAGCATACCAGCAGATTAATTGTAATTGATGAAGCTGGGTAATATAGGCAATCCTAACACATCCCCCACTTGATCATCCCCCAGTGATGAAGATTTTCTGGGGGCATACTCTGTGTTTACTGACTGAATTCGCCATCATTATACAAATTCATAATGCTATTGGTCCATCCTTATTCCTTGCTCAATGCATATTATCTTAGTCCTTCTTCTTTGTGTGTTTTTGTTTTATATCCTCCTCAATGCAACTTTCACAGAGCATGGTTTTCATGGCCACAACCCTTGCCAGACATGTTCAGGTGTTCTTTCTGATACAAACGTTTAGAAAACCTGTTTTCCCTCAGGTTAGTGTTATATGACACCTCATCATTCAAAGGATTTTCTCAGGCAGCCTTTCCAATTATTTGTTCCCTGTATTCCCCAGGACGGGCTTATTTCTTAATGTACTAAAACAGCGAATCCAGTTTCAACCCTTCCTGATTATGCCAATTAGTATTGCTACTTTCAGCACCTCAAGACTATGCATGGCAGACCCAGTTTCAATCCAAACTGTTCTTACTGATAACATAAGGGGACATCACCAGATGCTTTTTGATGATGATTGATAAAAATTGATATATAGATATATATTCATCTTTATATTTTTATATATTTTATCTTTAAGATTTTTTTTCTTATTATTTTTTTGGTTTTTTCCTTATGTTTTTTTGCAATGGGACTTATTATATTAATAGGTTCAGAGGTCCATCTTTTCATTTCCCCTACTCTGGTTCAACGGTTCATTTTTCTTAAACTTAACCAGCTATAATTGTTCAGAGGTCTATTTTTAAGACTTAACCACTTATCATAGTTTAGAGGCTCCCTGGGACTTGACCAACACTAGACTTGACCTATTTTTTCTAGGTTCATTGGTCCTTCAGGAACATTGCACGTATTCTTCCCCTAGATCCAATACATAAAATATTTTGTAAGGAACGGTTCACTACATGACTTTCAGACAATTACAAGTCCAATATTGTGAGAAGAGTGTTTCAGATAAAAATAAAGTTAATATAAACCAAAAGACCCTGGCCATTTCTCAGTGGAACCCCTCAAATTGGGTTAACACTTTTATTAATTCTTCTCATGCAAACAGAACGAGTTTGGGAAGTTGAATTGCACCAAACATGCGGCAGAATCAGGGAGTCTGTCCAAGGTTCCTCCCTGGCCCACTTCCAGTTTACTTCACCCACATAAGCGAAGACCTCCCCCTTTTGTAGGGTTGGAGGGGGTCCCACAAGGTGCAAATATTTCTCCACCCATTGTTTGGATTAAATGTATTAAATCTTTGCCTAAAGGCCTAGTCCTACCCAGTATTGGCCCTCCATCAACCATTCCATTGAAGCAAAGTTAATATTAAGAGCTTTGATAGGTCAAAACCCCATATTCCCTGGAATCATATGTGTATAGCTTATATTGAATTTCTTGGTCCTCTCACTTCAGCCTCAGATTGTTTAAATACTAAGCAGGACATATTAATAGGGCTTGTTTTCTATCCCCTCACTGTGACTAATAAATTATAAAATTCAACTATTTATCAATTTTAAGGGTTTTAATACTTCAATTTTTATACTATAAACATACCCTGTAATTTTATTTCCGCAGTTGAAGAGTAACCTCTTTTGCAAATAAAATTGTTGAAATCCAGGGGCTCAAAAGCACCTCTGAGAATACCACCAGCCATGGATTCTAACGAGTGGTACTCACTACAGGGGGACCTGTACACCATAATATTATAAAAATGGAGGGCGGTTCAAGTGAGTACACCTATTTACCCTCTCACCAACAATGAAATAAGGATAGTTGCCCTTGAACTGCAACTAACCAGCACGCTGTCCCATCCTAAGACCTTAAACAGCGCCCCCTTCCACTTTACACGGGGATAACTCTTTTAACCCCCCTTAAATGATAAATTAACCCCTGGATGGTAGCATTGCCTCATTTAGATATGTTTATGAATCTGCCATGGAAGACACGACTGGCCAACAAAAAGTCAAGCACAATTTACCTCACCTGAGTTGCATGGCCCAAGAGCTGATGATCCCTCATATGGACACTATGAGTACATAGGCAGAGGTTAAGGAAGCGCTAACTGCTGAATTTGGTCAACGCAAAGTTTGAAGAGGAAGAAGCAGGCCTTTATGTGCCTCATCATGAAAAGAGGAGAATCACTCATCACCTTTGTTAATCGATTTTATGGTGAAGCTCAGCCACTGATGCTCACTAAAATGTTACCTCTTGATGATGCTCTGGCGGCCAATCTGACTGGATTAGCTCCTCACCCTTATATATCTTGGCTTTTTATCTCTGTAAAACGCCACCTCCAGACTATCCATGATATCAAGGAGGCTCTGCTATAGGTTGTAGATATTTATAACGTTGAAGTTAAGTCAGGTGTTGGGTCAAACCCACAGGTTTTGACCAATGAGGATTACTCAACTGTAGCCCCGCCAAATGAGGATATGACAATCCCTATAGGCCTTTATATAGGTTATTATTCTGAGCCAGCACCTGAGGTGCAGCTCAAACATGATCTTCCTCTGAACAGCCAGCCTGATGTTCTCAGGCTAGTAATTCAGAGTGCATCATTATCAATGGGGCAGCGCTCCCTTGCCCCCACATTGCTAACAAGATTATTTTTTGTCAGCCAATGAGCCGCTCCTAGTGGTTTGAAAGCCTGCTCCTAAGCCTAAACCCCTCTTTCAGGTGCCATTCGCCCCATTAACAATGGGTCAAACGACCATGTTACCATAGCTAAACCGTCTGTTTCCTCAAAGCACACAGTCGCTGATTGACCCAAAGCTAGAGTAGTTAAAGCAACCACTTTCATGACGCTATCTCCCTCGACCTCTCATCCAGCCAACTCTAGTCTGAAACCTGTAGCCATGAGGAAGCACAAATCTTTTACTTTGAAGGTCAAAAAATTGAGCCGTGACAATTTGAACGCCTCCCCCAAAAGTTAATAAGGTGGAGGAGCAACCTCAGGACTATCCTGCCATAAGGGAATCTCTGAACTTAGTCAACATCCTATGGGCTCCCTAACATGCATTGATAACCCTCCGATGACAAATCTGAAGGGGTTGTGAAGATGTGGGTCATTATGTTTTAGGAGCCCCAGGTGAAGTGGAGGTACCTGAAAGGTTAAACCCTGCAAGAGTGGATATGGCTATGATACCCCGCAGAACTTATTTTCATCAGGTGCTGAGGGGTCTGGAGGTTATTGGTACTGCTAGTGATGCTGACCAGCTCATTGCCTAACTAAATTGATCCACCCAGAGTGTACACACCCTGCAGTCTATCCAGGATAAATACCCTGAGACTGCCAAAGGATTAGCTTCTACTCTCCGGCTAAAGGAGGTCCTAGGTCTTTCCCCCAACTTGGGTGGAACATTAACAAAATGGAGGTTGTCATTAACGGTTTACAGGTCATAGCTATCCTTGAAAATAAATCCTCAGTGAACATTGTGTCCTTAAAACTCATCAAAAAGATTAAGCTGGCACCTGACCTCGACTAGACTCAAGAATTTAGTACTGCTGGTAACTCCAACACATGTGCTATTGGGTCATACTCTTCTTTGCCTATCCGATTTGTGAAACTAGTCTTATTGGCCCCCACAATGGCCTTAGATAATAATATCTATGATCTACTCATTGGTAAACAGTTTATGCTGAAATATGAAGAACGATTAACATAAAGCAGGGCTATCTCTCCCTACTTAACTACGAGGTCCCTCTGATTCTGATTATCAATGAGTTTAACAAAAAGGAGTACGCTTGCACAGTGGAATACCCCTCCTCTGCCTTATCACTGAACTACAATACAGTGGGATGAAATACAAAAATGTTGCCTCCATCAGTGGATGCTCTAGAAGGCACCGTTCCTATGCTTCTGAAGAGGTAGTAATCAAGGCTAGTGAACAAAGGGCAGTTGACATGAAGATTACCATACAAATCCCCCACAACTGTCTCTTGCACCTAATCAGCATTGATCAAGTTATACCTCTTGAGCCTAGAGTCTTTCCAGGTGTGCTAGACCCAGTTTATCAGAGACCAATCAATCTCCTGTTGGGGAATCTCAACAAGAAGGACATGGTTTTCAAGAAGCATCAGGAGATTGGAAGAGGTCTGGTGATCCCCATTGAGGATATCAAGAACGTTCACTGTATTGGTTTTATGGCTGAAATGGGCTTACCCGCCGACCAATCTCTATGCACTCTGCCTAATGTTCATATTCCTAATGAACTAACTCCTTCTAAACTTGACAAGGTCCACAACTTACTGGAGTCCTATAGCAACATCATCTCGAACTCTTATACTGATTATGGGCACATGAAGAGTTGGATGCATACCTTCGACGTTGGGGATGCCCATCCCATCCAATATAAAACTACCGTAAATCAAAAGTTATGGAGCTACAGATGCAGACAGAGCTAAAACAGTTGTTGGACGCTGGGTTGCTGGTGCCATCCCAAAGCCCTAGGCCATCCCCTCTTCTACAGATAAAGAAGAAAAATGGAGGTCATTGGGTAGTTATGGACTACTGTAAACTGAATAACCTCACCAAGAAGGATAGCTATCCAATCCCCCGCATTGATGATGCCCTAGCCCAACTATCTGACTTTAACTTCATTTCCGCCATGGACCTGACTAGCGGGCATCGGCAAAAAGACCTCTCTCCCCAAGATCAGAAGAAATGCGCTCTTATTTGCAGTGAGGGTCCCTTCCAGCCTACCAAACTACCCCAAGGGTTATGAAATACCCCCACAACTTTCCAGCAAGCCATGGATCACATCTTGCGGGACCTCAAGTAAAGTTATGTCATCGTTTATCTTGATGACATCACATTATTCTCAAATACCTTCAATGAACATCTTACTCACCTGAAGGAAGTGTTTCAGCGCCTACGTGAGGCCAACATCAAGTTAAAGCCCTCCAAGTGCACGTTCTTCCAGAAGAAATTAGATTTCCTTGGACACGCTATTTCACAGGACGGGATTCAACCCCTCCAAGACAATGTTGAGGCTATATCCAAAATGCCTGCACCCAAAACCTTGCGTGATATGCAGGTAATCTTGGGTATGATGGGGTATTACCACCAATTTATCCCAGAGTTTTCACAGCTGAGTGAGCCTCTTGCACGGCTATTGGTTAAGAACGTCCCTTTTAATTGAGGAGGTAAACATTAGGTCAACTTTGAGACACTAAAGCAGTCGTTGCAAAAGCGTCCAATCCTGCGCCACCCTGATTATGGTTGACCTTTCCTATTGTTTACATATGCCTCCAACTATGCTATTGGGGACATTCTGGCTCAATTGAATGCTAATGACGTGGATCACCCCATCTCCTATTTCAGCAAGACGTTATCAAAGGCTGAACGCAATTACAGCGTCACTGAAAAGGAGTGCCTTGCAGTCCTGCTGGTTGTAAAATATTACCGCCCTTTCTTATATGGAACTTCCTTCACTGTGGTCACTGACCACGCCTCCCTGAAATGGTTACAAAATATGAAGGATCCCACTGGGTGGTTGGCTCGCTGGGCTTACAAGCTCCAACACTATGATATGAAGATTGAGCACTGAGATGGAACATGCCATATGAACGTTGTTGGTTTGACTCAGCTGCCTATCCTTCACATGGATGATAGTGAAGCTGAGAGGCTGCACAACCTCCTTATGACCCCCAACTCCTGGGAAGACAAGGATAAACCTGCCAGGAAAACATTAGCTCAACACTCCTACAACACCAAGGTTGAAAGTGAGAAGTTGTATAAGAAAGTAGGAGTGAACTGGTTGCCCATCTCTACCCTTACAACAAGTCCCCGTGATCATGGAGGTCCATTCTATTCTGGGGCACAGTGGAGTACGCAAAACTTATGAGTGGGTGAAGGATAGGTACTACTGGGAGGGAATAATGGAGTCTATCATCAAAGTGTTGGATGTCTGTCTAATATGTAAAAATCAATCTAGCTATAAACCCAAGTATCAACACCAAATATCCACGCCTCAACAACCATTTTGTACAATATGTCGGATGTGGTAGACCCACTACCTCAGACTACCAGCGGAAAAATGCTATACCCTGGTAGGCATTGATAACTTCATCAAATGTGTTGAAGCGGTTGCTCTTCCTGCCCAGACCGCCAAAGCTACCGCCACCTTCCTCCATCAACATATTTTCACCCGGCATGGTTGACCCCAGGTCTTACTTTGTGACAATGTGAAGAATTTCACCTCGTGGGTGGTAAAGCTTTTCGCTACTTCCATGGGGATGCAGCAACTTTCTCAGCCCCCTACAATCCCTCCATAAATAGTACTGTGGTAAGAGCAAATGGATTCTGATTTCCATACCACAAAAAAATGGCCAGCTCTGATTCTCTAAACTGGGATCAATTCTTACCTTGTGCTCTCATGGCCTACCATATCAGTTATGGTTAAATCCTTAAAATATATCCTTTACACTTTTTATATGGTTGAAAACCAGGAGTACCAGCCCTGCTAGCAAAATATGTCTTCTCTGGTAGTACAGATGATCCTGAAAAGCCCTGAAAATATTGCTACAACACATCATCCAGCTGCAATCTGATGCCATGATTAACCTAGCTAAAACAGTCATCAAAGAAGGGGTAGACAAAAGTGAGCATAAGAAGCCCCTCCCTTACTCCAAACTTTCTGACTTGATGTTGTATTAACACAAGCATATCACTCTAAGAAGTGTAAATCTTTGGCCTATTTGGGAAGCGCCCCTTTGAAGTCGCTTATAAGTGAGGAGATGAATACTCCATTAAGTCCCTTGCTCCCAGAGTTGCTGTCAACCAAGTACATGACTGGTTCTTGCAGGCTTATTCTCCACTAACACTATTAAAGGGGTAATGTCAGACATTTACAAGTCTGATATTGTAAGAAGAGTATTTCAGATGAAAATAAAGTTAATATAAGCCAAAAGACCCTGGCCATTTCTCAGTGGAACCCCTCAAATTGGGTTAACACTTTTATTAATTCTTCTCATGCAAACAGAACGAGTTTGGGAAGTTGAATTGCACCAAACATGCGGCAGAATCAGGGAGTCTGTCCAAGGTTCCTCCCTGGCCCACTTCCAGTTTACTTCACCCACATAAGCGAAGACCTCCCCCTTTTGTAGGGTTGGAGGGGGTCCCACAAGGTGCAAATATTTCTCCACCCATTGTTTGGATTAAATGTATTAAATCTTTGCCTAAAGGCCTAGTCCTACCCAGTATTGGCCCTCCATCAGCCATTCCATTGAAGCAAAGTTAAGATTAAGAGCTCTGATAGGTCAAAACCCCATATCCCTGAATTCATATGTGCATAGCTTATATTGAATTTCTTGGTCCTCTCACTTTGAGCCTCAGATTGTTTAAGTATTAAGCAGCAACATATTGATGGGTCTATTTTTTATCCTCTCACTGTGGATATTAAAATATTATAAAACCTAACTCTTAATCAATTTTAAAGGTTTTCATATTTCAATTTTTATACTATAAAAATACCCTGTAATTATATTCCCACAATTGAAGAGAAACCTCTCCTGCAAATAATTTTGTTGAAATCCAGGGCTCAAAAGCACTTGCAAGCAGACCACCTGCCCTTGATTCTATCAATGACTATCTACAATGTTCTTAATTGAGTAAGCATCAGCCACCGCCTTGGCAATCACTTCAAACGGACCTGACCACAAAGCATCCAGTTTGTTCTCCATCTAAAATCATGGGTGTCACAATAGGCTAAGCTATCCCCCACATGATGCTCTTGTATCACGAGTCAGTTCTTATTGTCCATCAACTTTGCCTTGATCCTTTTCCTTAGGTCTGTATCAAATAACTGAAGTTTCAGTTTGATCAAAAATATTGGCCAGTCAGTTCAGGTATTGATTGGTACTCATCCCACTACTGGCTCTTCTGCAGAATATAAAATTGGTGGCAAGGCTGCCCTTCGTCTATAAAGTAATTTGAAAAGAATTTTTTCTGGTTCCATATGATAACTTATATTATAGGAGAAGGTAACTGGACTCAGGCTGTTCACAAAGCAGAAGTATCCCCAAGTCCAATTTTTAGCATTGTGGCATTTGGATTTAGGATAGGAGAAGCTCACTTATGGTGCGTTAAAACCTAAATACCAACAAATATGGGGATTAAAACCATTTAATTTAATAAATTAAATTGACACTTAAATTAGAAAGTTGTAGGGCTTTTATAGTTTTACTAAGTGTATGGGGTTAAGATAAAAAATGAACCCTCCCAATATCTGACTATTTAGTATTTAAAATGGTATCAAGGGTTGAAGGGAATTCATTGGTAAGTTTGGGACAGCATGTTGCATTCCAAATAAGAAATTTGTTAGTTCAGCCTATTGAAGCTTAGAAAACTCACTTCAATCTACCTGAACGATAGATGGGGAATTAGCAGTAGGCAATATGTACCTCTTGGGTAACGCTTTAAAATTATTTTAGCCAATCCTTATTAGCTAAAATTCTTGCACCTTGGGGGACCTCCGCCAAGCATATAAAAGGGGTCCCCGCTTAGGTGTTGTAATAGAATTAGACGTGACTGGGGGAGAACCCTTTGATGGATGCCCAAGTATAGCCCACGTGGTCAAATGCATCCAATTACTTGATATAAGATAATAGCTTATTTGGTATTTGGAGAAGTGTTGCCCTGATTTGTGGGGTTCCACGGGAATTGGACGGGGTCTTTTGGCTGATAAAATAGTTCATATCATTTAAATCATCCTCATTATTATTGGAAACTTTTAAATTTCCAACAGTGGCGAACATTCCATTAACTCTTTCCACCATTCCGTTTGTTTCTGGTCTGTATGGAACTGATACTAACTCTGATTCCCATCAATTCATTAAGCCTTGGGATAACATAGGAGGTAATGTTGGTTCCATTATTGCTTAAGATCACTTGAAGCATCTGTTCCTATAATCAATTAATCCAAAAATGAACTTTGCTGTGCTCACAGCATCCACTTTGCTAAGGGATTTGGTTTCAACCCATCTAATTAGATAGTCTAAGGCCACTATGATAATGTTTCACGCCTTTTGTGCTGATACTCAGAGGTCCATCACATCAATTGATACTGTGTGCCACGCAAATCCAGGGAGAACTAGCCTCTATCCTGTTAAATTCTTTATGAGGCTTGTGGAGTTAGAATTCCACGCAACAGGACAGGTGGTTAATGACATTACAACTGATCGATTACCAGTAGTACTGGCGAATATGGTCCATGGTCTTCCTTAGGAAACCATGGCTGACGACTTTGTGTGCAGCTCATGTTATTTATGATTATTCTGATGGTTTTGGAAATAAGGTCGTTTACATTAATCATCTTGAATAATTGTCCAATTCTTATCTCAGTGTTATTCATCGCTTTCTTAGGAGCACCTTGAACTTCTTGGGGTTCATCCCTGAAAATGCCCCTGATCATCTTTTGGAATAATTCGTCGACTTGATGATGGACAATATGGACTGCAGGCAGAAATGATAATCCGTCAGCGTTTTAATGCGCTGCTATGGCATGGTATAATATCTCAAAATCATAGCCTTGTAATTTTAGAGCCCATAAGGTCAGTACCCTTTTGGTTCCCTTAAGTTATGGAGCCAGCGCAAGGACAAGTGTTCTGTCACTACTTTGAAGGCATTCCATGATGTACACTAAGATTTTTCTGCAAGGATAGATCACTGAGAGGCATTTACACTCTGTCATGATATAATTCCTCTCCACTGGTGTGCGTTCAGCTCACATAGGCCACTGGATGTTCATCCACATCTCCATCCACTTTTCTAAGAATAGCTCCAATCGCTGTCAATGATGCATCAGTTTGGATGATGAATTTATGATCAAAATTTAGGTGCTTCAAGACAGGACTGGTCATTAGATATCAGCGTAATTCATTGAATGACTCTTGGGCTTCTTTGTTCCACATGAATCCTTTTTTTGATCCTTTAATAAGTGGAATAAAAGCTCCACAATTATTGCAAAATCTCTTATAAAATGGCAATTGTAGCTAATCATACCAAGGGATACTTAGATATCCTGAACGCTCTTTGGGTTTGATATTCGTTTGATTATCATATACTTCTGCTGCTGGGATTGTAGCCATATGGAGCTGATAACAAACCCCAAGTGCTCAAGCTCCTTCTTGAGAAATGGCATTTTTTTAGCTTAATATATAAGTTCTCCATCAATAGGCGCTTAAACACTTTTTCTAAGTGCTCCAAATGGTCCATAAGTTTCTGCTGAATACATTTATTTCATTGATATATACTATTACAAAGATAACTTCAGATCACTGAGGATAGAATCCATTGCTCTTTGGAAGGTGGCTGGTGCATTACACAATCCATGGGGCAATTGGGTTGGCTGATAGAGTCCCTGTGCAATAATGATCGCACATTCTTCTTGGTCCTCTTCTGGCAAATTGATTTTCCAATACCCAAAATTAAGTCCATCGCCAAGGGTATTTGCCCAAACCCTAGGCAATTGAGCGCGTCGTTGATCCTTGGCAGTGGTATAAATTCTATTTAGTGATTTTGTTCAGGTGGCAATAATTAATCACCACTCAATTTGAACTGTCACTTTTTACTATAAGGATAAGACTCGCCCATGGACTCAATGATGGGACAAGGAGCCCATGCTCAAAAAGCTTACCAATTTTCAAAGACCAAAGCTTCAAAGCTCTATACTTATAATAGGTCTCATCCATATTGGCAAATATTCCCATGTGTTAACCTTGTGAAGCACGTTCTTTGTGCATCCCAGGTCTTAGTCATCTTAAACAATATCTTCCAGCACTTCTTAGAATAGTCAGAGTACTTCTTCTTTCTGCTGTTTAGTCATTCAGACAGATGCTCTCAATCTATTAAGACTTTGACGCTTTCAGCAGTTTCCACTGGTAATCCCATTTCAGTTAGAATTCCAAAATCATAAAATATGCTGTTCTATGCTGTTGGGATTGAATGGAGAAACGTGAAGACTTGATTTTTCATGACCTTCATAAGTTAAATTCCCAGATTAGCTAGTAGCAAGTTGATTTCTCCATGTCCAAGCATATTTATCCCTGGCGTAACCATGGTTCAATTCTTTTTTCTCCATGGGCTAGCAACTTCTTCATATATTTGCTATGGAATCTCTTGCGTTATCTCTATGTTAAATATTCTTTGCATTCCAGACAGCAGAGTGTTCATTGTTTTTATTCTCAGGGGGATCCCACACTTTTCCAGAATCTCCTTCATCATTTCTCTCCATTTATTGACCAACCAATATATATTAGATGGGAATGATGCCAGAAATGTAAATTAAATTTACAAAATTGTTTTTCTTAGCCAGCAGGAAACTCTCTTTTCAGCTTATATACCAGAGGCAGGGTCTGCCCTAAAAGAATAAGGGTACTCTCCCCAAAATTACATTTTACTACATACCTTCTCAAGAACTCTATCCCAATCAGGATATCATAATTCTGGTTAGCCAACACAATGGTAGGAGCTGATACCATTAATGAACCAACCCAAGGTGGCAATGCAGTGTACGCTCCACAGGATATTATCATCTCTTGTCTGATTGTTCCATATTCCTTCTGTTGTTCTAGATCCTGCAAAATCTTCATTTATTTCACCAGTTTGGTTGAAACAATATTTTTAGATATTCCAATGTTGATGATTGCCCTCAATTTCACTCAGTTAACAATATATTCACATATGTGACTAATAGATTGTAATAATGTGTTTACTGAGTGAATTGCGGCATTATTGGCTAAATCAAGAGAATTAGTTACTTGTTCTGAAAAGTCAGGGAAAGATTCCTTGATATCACTAATTGAATTGAAAAGTTTGCTTCATCTAATCTCATCTCGAGTAATTCTCCTGGTTCTTGGCGGATTTAATTTTGTCCACTAGCTGATGAGCATATGGTCAAGCCACTTTCTTCACAATCTTTGGGATTGATACCCTTTGTTTTGGCTAGAGTGACAGCATTTACATCCATATTAACAACCTAATATAGTGGATCAGTTGCTTCATCGTCTATGAAGAGATTAAAATATCTATGTCATCATTAATAATATTGGGAGGATCTAGTTTAGTTACGGTGATAGATTGTTTAATCTCTAAAATGCAGGTGCTTTTCCCAACTCCAGACATTTTTCCTTATCTTTACCCTGGAATAAGTGAACTGCTCCTTGGGCTTCTTGCTCCAACTTTGGGCGGCTACACGTCAAGATTTACCACATAGGTGGCAGCAGATTAGCGCCTTGTCCGCTTGATTCATAATTTTGGTTAATTCAACAAAATTGATTTGCATGCTCCTTATTTATCTCAATGAATTTCATGGTGTTTTGAGCTTAAGCCTGGATCACTTTGAAAGCTCTATTTGGGGCTATAAAAAAGAATTTTAACATCTTCAAATGATCCACCATTTGACTTGTGGTCATTTGCGTTACTAACGCTGAAGCTATAGTTCTATGTAAATCATGATAGGACCATAATGACGCTTGCATTGCAATTTGGGCATTATAACTCATTTGCATGTTTGCATCATCCATGATCTGCAATTCCTGATAGAATTAGTCCACAAAAGATGCTAGGGTTTTGTCTTAGCAGAAGTAAACTTCCATAAATTCTTGCTTGCAATTAGACATCCACGTGGGGCTTTTGAATTCTAGCATAATTGCTTTCTTTGACCTCTTGGTAAGACCAGTTGTCCCAAAATTAGATGGGGTAACACTATATTCTAACAATTTGTGTTCAAGCAGTTCGTGACAGTAACTGCTTTCTGTCAGTCACTGAAACCAAAAACTGTCATCTCAAATAGTCATAAAAACGCAGGGGCGTTACCTGATGGAATATAGGAAATTTAGGTGTGCTTCAAAATTCATCCATGGTTAAACTAACAGATGTATCCTGTCTGGTGACACTATCAGCCATTTGAGTGGCTTTGGATATCACCTCCAAAGTTGTTTCAAACAACCCAGGCATGTTTCTAGGCGGATTATTCTTTCTGACTGGAGTGACAGATGTTTCATTTTTGAATTCATCTGCCTCCATTTGTGAAAAGTTGCAATTATTGTCCTCCAGTTCTTCAATATGCTTTAAATGTCAAGCTATCTCTTCAGTAAGCTGATGAATGTGTTCTCAATCTGCCTCTCGCTTAGTCTTCTAAAACAGTACTTCTTTAACCAATTCACCCTCATTGCACTTTGTGGGATCCACCTTTTGGAGGCCACAAATATTTTATCTAAGTGAGAAATTTAAATTTTTAAATTTATTGTAAGGAAGGCTGACCATGGGATGGACACTTCCGAATATGACTCAGATGAGACAAAACATAGTACCAGGGGAGGCACCCCAGAGAAGCGATGCTATCTCTTGTTGCCAGCGGGAACGCCACTTATGGGGGAGGGGAGGGAAGTGTGAAGGGGCCGTAGCCACTATTGAGCACGTGTGGAGGAAGGGGTCTGATTTGATGAACCAGACTGGGAACCAGGAGGAGACCAGCTGTCGGCGACGCGGTGGGAGATATCCAAACATCCACGCTTGAAAGTGGTCCACCAAATGAGACCGGAATCTGTGGACAGCTTCAGGGAGGGTGGGGATGGATCCAACGATGGCATCCAAGACAATCGTGTGGATAGTCCACATGGCGATTGCAACCACCAGAGCACAGAGGGAGGGTGGGAGGGGGGAGGCCATTGATGAAGCAAACATATCTCTTGACAGACTGAAGGGATGCGTTTGATCCTGGCCTAGCAGTCGTTTACTCGCGCCATATCACTTTAGAGGTGGGGCACTTCTCTAGGCGGTGGAACAGCGTTCCATACTGGCCACACACGACACAGGATGAGTGTAAAGCGTTAGAGCGCTAAGCTGTACGATACACCCGCCTCAGGCAGCGCCACACATGGGAGCGGACTTGAGACTGCAACAAAGGATGGTGTGCGTATTTCCAGTAGCCTTTTGGGTTTCAATGGAATAAGGGATGTCCATCATGTCCAGGTAGTCCACCCTGGATAGGACTTGGGGTCGAATGGGGATCACGCCATCTTGGATGGGTAGCCCCTGTACCTCTTGTGTGAACTGAGGAGAGGGGCGGCCTCTTTGGGTTGTATGTCCACTAATACGAATTCTCTACTATGCGCTTCGCATGGAGAGTAGGATATGTTTGTAGTGGGTTTTAGTCCCGTGGGGACCTGTGGCCGATGTGTGTGATGCGAGGTATTTCATCAGGGAGTGGGGGTTTGCTGGATTATTGAGGCCCAAGGCTTGGGAGAAATTGGAGCATACACGCGGGACCAGTGTTGGGATGGGAGTGTAGGAGTAGTGACAGCCGCGATCCAGGTGACCCAGGATCTTGGCGGCATGGGCTTTGAAGTCAAGCAGGCCCATGCCACCTTGATGATGAGGGCCAAACATGACCTCTAGCCATACTGGTGGAGGGTGGCCTGACCAAAGACATCCTTGCAGCAAAGCATACAGGGATTTGAAGAAGCTTGGGGAGAAGGGGATGGCGTGGGCTCCAAACCAGACTTTGGATAGGAGCATAGAGTTGGCAAGAACAACCCTGCCAGTGAGGGTAGTAGAGAGGGCTCTGAGTGAGGCGATTCGCTTCGTCACGTTGTCCAGTATACAGCACTCCATTACTGCTGACGCGTATCCGCCTGCCTCCATCCACACGCCCAGATGGCGTACCGGTCCTATGGTAGGACGTGGCACAAAGGGGAGCACCAGTGGAGCGGTGTGTGTTGAGTTAGTAAGGCGCGGATGTGGGCGAGCAGATGGGCCAGGTTGGGAACTACTTGCTGGGGCCCAGCAGTTCTGAAACTGACCAAGGAGGATGATTTCGGTTTTAGAAGCGTTCAGTGCCGCATTGCTTACCCGGGAATATTCCTGGATGAGGGCTTCAAGCGCGTGTGCATCTTTGTTATTAGACACCCCCACTACGCAATCATCTGCAAATTCCATCATTTTGACTGGGGTTTGGCCTGGCACATGGACCCCAGTGAGGTGGGCATTCACATCTCGCAATAGTGGGTCAAGGCTGAAGTTGTATAAGAATGGGCTGAGGGGGTCCCCTTGTCGCAGGCCCCTTTGAGGGTGGACTACTTCCGTTAGGAAGCCTGGGCCACGCACTGCCATTGTTGCAGATTCCATGAGCAGCATCACCCAGTTAATGAAGCGGGGGGTAGGCGGAATTGATGGAGGCAGGCCCTAAGGTATTCCCAGTTTACTCTATCATATGCCTTTTGTTGGTCCAAAAATACAAGTTCCCCAGAGGCTTTGGACTGACACACATTAGCCACTGAGTGCACGTTATCCCAAATCGACCTTCTGGGGATGAAACCAAATTGTTCTGGGGAGATGGTGGCAGATGCTACAGTCCCTAAATGGTTAGCCATGATTTTGGTTAAAATTTTGGTGTCTGTTTGTTAGAGAAATGGGGCGCAAGTTGGCTAAGTTAAGCCTATCCCCTTTCTTGAAGAGTGTGACAGTAAAGGCCTCATGTCCTCCTGGTAGGAGGCGTGTTTCCAACAGGCTTTGGTTGAGTGAGGCTAGCAGCAATGGGGATATATATTTAATTATTTTTTGTAGAACTCATATGGAATGCCATCTGGGCCTGGGCATTTTTGGCTTGGCGCACCGCGAATGGCTGTCCATAATTTGTTCGGAGTATTTAAATTCATTATTTCCAGGTATCAGAAAATGGTGCAGATATGAGCTCGGTCAAGAAATTCCGCCATTTCGGCTGGCTGAATTGGTTCAGCTCAGTATAACTCGGAGTAATATCTTTGCATTTCAATTGCCACTTCAGCCAGTGTGTCCACAATGGAATTATCCAATCTTCGCACCTGTGTGCAGGCCACGCTCTGGTGTGGTCAAAATTTTTTTTGAAGAAGTATGCGGAGCTCTTGTCACCTTTAGTGATGCGTGTGGCCCTGTATTGGACACAAACCTGATGTTTGTGTTGCCTTTCGAGTGCGTTGAGGTGGGCGGCTGCCTCCGCCCACTTCTGGCCCCATGCAGGGATATATCCTGTGGCTGGAATGTTGGACTCCAAGTGGGCCAATTCCACCAGCGCTCGCAATATAACCGCCAATGTGGCTCATGAGCATCTGGAGGAGAGATGGCGATAGTGGCGGATGGTTTCTTCTTTGAAAGTTGCCCATGTGGAAATGGGGTCCGTGCAAAACAGTGCAACAAACAATTTCGCCAAAGTTGCCTCTTCCACCCACGTGGAAAATCCTGGTGACGCAAGCTTGGGGGGGCAGATTTTGCACCAATGTGGGGCCTTTGCAACTGTGATGGGTAAGTGGTATGTTATTGAGACCAGTCGGTGGTCAGAGATTTCTATTTTTGTTGTTTTGAAGTGGGAGATGTGGAAAGGAATTTCACCAGCGCTAGAATAAGGTCAATGCGGGTCATGGACCTTAATTGGCTGTTATGGACGTGGGGACACGTCATGTTTTCGAGCAGTGGGGCATGTTGTGGCAGCACATACCTTAACCCAAGGGTGGCTTTTAGAATGCATAGTTCTATGTGACCCTGTGGGGCGTGGGGTGAGGGCAGCCACCAGTCCATTGGTGAGGTTAGCCAACAGTTCATGTCACCGACTAGGTAAGAATCTGGGGTAGCAGGAGGGATTTGACTGATGAGAAAAATTCCTGACGCTCATGTGCACCGTTTGGGGTGTAAATGTTGACTATTGTGTGCGCAACATCAGCCCATGAGAAGGAGACAACGAGCACTCGGCCATTTAGGAATGTTTCTGAAGATGTAAATTTGAAAAAAAAAATTTTCCCAATTAGCACCCCACAGTGCTTTGACCAAAAGGATAGGGATGGTAGGAGTATTGTTTTCCAAGCTTCCTCGGAACCTTGTGGACAGTGGGACTCCTGGATGGCCAGGATATCCACGGGTAAATTGTTTTGTAAAAAACTCAGTTTCCTAGCCCAGGATGGGGAGGCCTTAAGTCCAGCGATATTCAGCATCCCTAGAGTGAAGGTTTCCCCCATCGCACCTTAGGTGCGAGGGGGTGGGCCCCCTGGCCCACCAGCCTCTTCCAGGTCCCCACGGGCTTTCACAGCAGCGCGGGTATTAGCAGCAATGCTATCGGGGTTTTTGTTAATTTTTGTGGAAAGAGTCACGTTGGCTTTGGCCTTCACTTTTTGTTTTCCTGACGTTGGACAAATTTTTTGCAGTGCGGATAAGTTCAGTGCACCGTTGAGTGGGGCAAATTTTTTTTTCAGTTGGGATTGGTCCCAAGTCAGTTTTGACTGGGGCTTGGGTGCAGCAATTGGGTGAGATTGAATCTCCCATCAGATCCTCAGATTGAGTGGCCCATTCAGTATGGGCCTCCCAATCTAATTGGGTGATGGATTCCTGAGTTGCTTCCACCGCAAAGGTCTCCATGTCCTCCTGGTGTTGTGAGTGTGGGATGGTGGTGTTGGCCTTGGCCATTTCATTGGCCGCAGCCCTATGGGCCTGCTTGGCCTTCTTCCACTCCTGCGGGGAGATGGGCTTTACCAATAGGTAGCAGCCTTGTGCTCCCCACGGGAAAGCCTCCTTGGTGCTTGCAGTTGGTTTGTAATGCGCCTCTCCGCTGGTCATGGCCGCTGAGGGGTGCTCTTGGAATGTGACGCCCTCTTTGATGGGGCATGGTGCGCCTTGTGGCTGAACACATCACAGTGGGTGCAAATGGAGGGCGCGCTGTCCACGGTTACCCGGAATGGGTGGGTGCTATGCCCTGCAATATCAATAAAGGTGGAGTGCAGGATCTGGGTTAGGTCCTTTGCGATCTCCTCAGTTGGGGTCAGAACTGCAATGGCTTTGCCGGTGCACAGGTGTGGCATCAGCGTGAAACGTTGCATCTTGAAAGATTGTATTTCGCCGTATATGGTGAGACCATCTTTCAGGTGTTGCTCCAAAATATCACATTTTACTGTAGTAGGCAAAAAGTTAAATGTGAGGAAAATTTTGTTTGATTTTGTCCATCTGGTGCATTTAGTTTTGATGACCCATTGCCCTTCAGGGAGGTCGACCACTATGTGCACCGCTGCAGCCTCGTCTGCTGCTATTTTGCTTTTGAAACCTAGGTCCAGCCAACCATGCAACATGGAGTGAGGTGCAATGTACACCGTGGTCAGGAAAATTTTGTGTACATCTTCACAAAATTTTTCCCATAGGGCCGTTTTTTGGATGTCCAGATACACATGGACTCCAAATTCCACCGACAAAAGTGGCTGGGAATGTGGCGTGTTGATGTACTGGTTGCATCGTGCTTGCCACGCGAGTATCTCCGGGGAATATGTGACCGCCAGTTTTTTTTAGATTTTTTTCTATTCCGCCAGATTCTCTGGGGCATTTTCGAACGTTAGAGGCTGTGGGCCTTCCGCCTGCTCCTCTTGCCTTGCTTGCCCAACTGCTCCCAGACATGGGTGCAGACTAATCCCCTCTATGAGATTATCAAACTAGATTTAGTCTTGAATTGAATAGGTTGCAAAAGTGTTTGAAACGAGAAAGAAAAGTTGAAGTGAGAAATTTACTTTTTAAATAAAAGTAATAAATAATGCTTTGTTAAAGTTTTTTATGTTTTTTATTGTTTAAGCGGGGCAAACCAAAAAAATCCTTGTTCAATACTAGTATTTCCTATTTAAACTAGTTCAAATCCTGGGACCATGGGTATTTGGGGCTAAAGTATTATAAAGCTGAGTCATCCAAATTAGGAAATATAGGCTTTTGGCCTATCAGATTGAGGATAAATATTTTGTGGCAAAACTGACCTGTGTGGTAATGATTTAATAAATTGTATCCAAGCACCAGCAAGTAAAATCTTCTCACCTCGGAGGTGGTCAGACTTGTGTGGTAATGATTTGTTAATTTGCACCCTATCATCATCAAGTAAAATTTTTCACCTCAGAGGTGATCAGACCCGTGTGGTAACAACACCTCAAATTTGGATGAGAAGTTGGAGCAATCCTATTATCAGTTCTTACCTTATTAAGCCAATTTTAGTTATAAACCATATTTTTCCAATAGTTAGGATTCCACTGAGAATCTGCCAAGGTCTTTTCGCTGTGGATACTCATATTGTTAATAACCACAATTTTATTTGAAGATCAGGCAGGTGATGGGCCAATCATGGTAGCAGATTTGGGGGCACTCATACCTCCAACATTCATTTCATAAGTTGAGAAGGAGAATGTCTGACATGCTTCAAGGAGTTAACTTTTCCACAGAGGTCATTGTTGATCTTTCCTACTTGTTCAACCTCTTCCTCAGCCTTTGTCACCTGTTATTGCAATGCAGTGAAGTCAGCTTGTGACGAAAAGTTAAGTGAGTTATTCTTGATAGTTTTTAAGTTACATCCAAAGATTGCATAATTTGTTCATGTACAACATGTTGATTCAATCTTTTTACCAAGTTCAGCTAAATTAAACAACCCCTGTAGTGAGCACCAATTGTTAAAACTTGAGAGAACTTTAGACTTGACTTCCTCTTCTGGAAATAAGTACCAACTGATATATTGGAGAAAAAAATTCATCATTATGTATAATAACTCGCTTTGGCTCTATTATTTAACTTGCACAGGTTTTTTGTATGTGCGTTGCTTAAGTTTGATAATATGATAGAATAGGAAATAGTAGTATAAGACTTGTATCTAGTTGAGCTGATAGCAAAAATAATGATTAGATTCAACGCTCACCTGGTGCTTGTTCTAAAATTACTTCTTAAATGATATTATACTTATTCACTATCTGTCAGGTAGAACTTAGTCCAGGGTAAGGTTCAGATGTTCTTCTTCCTTCTTGTCTCAACGAGTCTGAGGAGATCAACATGAATTTAGACAATGGATCTTATTGTCCTTGTTTCTCTTTCCAGAAAAAAACCGTTTAAATTATAAACTATAGGTAATTATTTTTCAATAAGAGCTAAATTTTATCTGCTTTATTATAAAAAAGTAAGGAAATTATAAGGGAATTCAGTGCACAACTCTTCAGTTGGCACCCCAATTCAAGTGGCAGCCAAAACTGATGAATTTTACCCTCCAGGGTTGTCAGAATCCAGCAAGGGTTATGCTCGCTGGTGCTATGTGCCACTGGATTACACAATGGAATATTTAAAATAAATAATAAAACTCTTAAGAAAACTAAGTTTTTACTTTTTGTTTTTATTTGTGTGGGGCAAACTAGAAAAAGCCCTTTTTTAAATAATAGTATTTTATATTTAAATTAGCTCCAATCCCCAGGGCCATGGGATTTCAGGGCTAAAGTATCATAAAGCTGAGTCATCCAAATTAGGAAATATAGGCTTTCAGCCTTTCAGATCGAGGATAATTATTTTGTGGCAAAACCAACCCGTGTGGTAATGATTTGATAAATTGTATCTAATCACCAGCGGGTAAAATCTTTTCACCTCAAGGGGGATCAGATCTGTGAGGTAATGATTTGTTAATTTACACCCAATCATTGATGAATAAAATATTCTCACCTTGGGGGTGATCAGATTCGTGTGGTAATGAACACCTCAAATTTGGCCAAGAAGTCAGAGCAATCCTATTGTCAGTTCTTACCTTATTAAGCCAATTTTGGTTATAAATCATATTTTCCCGATAGATAGGGTTCCACCAAGTTTCTGCCAAGGACTTTTCGCCGTTGATACTCATATCATTGATAACCACAATATTGTTCAAAGATTGGACAGGTGATGGGCCAATTATGGTAACAGATTTGGGGGCATTCTTACCTCCAACATTCTTTTTCAAAAGTTGAGAAGGAGAATGTCCAACATTGCCTCCCTCAAGAATGTTGGGAGGAGTGTAGGGTCATAGGAAATGGCCATGTACCCGGTTTATGGTAACTCCCATGGCTAATGATTTGATGGAGTATTCATTGCCTCTTTTGTAGGTGATGGAGAAAGGTCCCTCCCAAATTGAGCTAAACTTACCGCTTCTTGGAGTGATGTTGTTATGGTAGTATAGCACCTTATCAGCCACTTGAAATGTAGAAAGGGGGTGCGGAGCTCATTGGCAGCCTGACCTTCTTTAGTCACTGTTTTTGCTAAGTTGGTCATAGCTTCAGCTTGGAGTTGAATAATTTAGTTAGCTAACCTTTGCATGGCTTTCTCAGGCTCCTCTCCTCTAGAGAAGACATCTTTAGCTAGAAGAGCAGGTATGCCTGGTTCCCTGCCATACAAAACTCAGAAAGGGGACATTTTTAGAATCTGGTGATAACTAATCCGGTAGGCCTAATGGCACTGGGTAAGAATTGATCCCAGTGAAGTGGATTTGAAGAGGCCATTTTACGGAAGATAGAAACTAAGGTTCCATTGGCTCTTTCCACTGCCCCATTGGTAGATGGATTGTATGGAGCTGAAAAGAGTTGTTGGGCTCCCATGGAGGTACCAGGAGTTTGACTACTCTGGAGGTAAAATTCTTGCCATTATCACAGAGTAGTACTTGGGGCAGCCATGCTGAGCAAAAATGTGTTGATGTATGAAAGCGGCAGTTGCCTTGGCTGTTTGGGCAGGAAGCGCCACAGCTTCAACCCACTTAGTGAAGTGGTCTATGGCTATTAGGATAAAACGGTTGCCACTGGTAGACTGTGGAAGGGGACCTACGACATCCAAATCAATAGTGTGAAAAGGTTGTTGCGGGGTAGTTGGTTGATACTGGTATCTAGTCTTGAAACTGGATTGTTTCTTGCATGTAAGGCAGGCTTCCAAGACATCAACTATAGCTTCCATCATTCCATCGTAATAGTATCGATCCTTAGGCCACTCATGAGTTTACTTTGCCCCTCCATGGCCTAAAATGTAGTGAGCTTTGAGGATGGCAGGTACGCGTTCTGAGGGCCAGAGGTAAGGCAGCCACTTCACCCCCACCTGCTTATACAACTTCCCGTTTTCCACTTTGGTGTTGCACGAGTGGCGGGCTAACATCTTCTGAACTGAATCATCTTCATCCTCCCATTCATTTGGAGTCACTAATAGATCATGTAACCTTTCTGTTTCACTATTATCCAAATGAAGGACTGGCAGGCGAGACAACCCATCTACATTCATATGACGAGTTCCAGCACGATGTTCAATTTTCATATCATAAGGCTGGAGTCTTAGAGCCCAGCGAGCTAACCGCCCAGTAGGGTCCTTCATACTTTGTAGCCACTTCAATGAAGCGTGTTTAGTAACTACAGTAAAGGTGGTCCCATAGAGGAAAGGGCGATAATGCTTTACAGCCAACAAAACAGCCAGGCACTCCTTTTATGTTACGCTGTAGTTGCGTTCAGGCTTTGAAAGCACCTTACTGAAATAAGATACCGGATGATCAATACCGTTTTCATCTAGTTGACCTAAGATGGCCCCAACGGCGTAGTCCAAGGCGTCTGTAAACAGGATAAAAAGGTTTTTTGTAATTTGGGTGCCGTAGGATAGGGCGTCGTTGTAGTAGCTGCTTCAGGGTCTCAAAAGCGGCTTTTTGATCAGCACCCCATTGGAAGGGGATATTCTTCTTCAGTAAGCGAACAAGAGGCTCACTGAGTTGCGAGAACTTAGGGATGAACTGATGGTAATACCCCATCATCCCTAGAAATACCTGTATATCCAGCAAATTCTTAGGGAGAGACATATTTGCAATGGCTTCGACCTTATTCTATAGTGGTTGGATTCCTTTTTGCGAAATGGTGTGGTCAAGGAAATCCAATTTTTGCTGAAAGAAGGTGCACTTTGATGGTTTCAATTTGATATTTGACTTACGTAGCCTTCCAAACACCTCCTTCAAGTGATCCAGGTGGTCGTTGAAGGATTTTGAGAACACAGTAATATCGTCAAGATAAACGATAATGCAGGTTAGCTTTAAATCTTGCAAGATGTGATCCATCGCACGCTGAAAAGATGCAGGTGCGTTGCATAACCCTTGAGGTAATTGAGTGAGTTGGTAAAGACCTTCACTGCAAATGAGAGCGCAATTCTCCTGGTCCTGTAGAGAAAGGTTCATTTGCCAATAGCCACTGGCCAAGTCCATGGCTTAGAAGAAGTTTGAGCTGGATAGATGGGCCGGGCATCATCGATGTGAGGGATAGGATGGCTATCCTTCTTTGTGAGGTTATTTAGCTTGCGGTAGTCCATGACTATCCGGTGACCTCCATCTTTCTTTATAATTAATAACAGTATGAAGACCAAGGGCTTTGAGAGGGAACTAGTAACCCCACATCCAGTAACTGTGTGAGTTTCGTCCTCATATGCTGTTCCTCCACCTTTGACTTACAATATGGTTTTGACCAAATGGGATGGGCATCCACACGTCAATGGAGTGGCACCAGTCCTTCATGTGGCCATAGTCATGAGCTTATTTGGAGAATATGTCACTATAGTAATCAAGGAGATTATGAACTTTCTCCAGCTCATCTGGGGTCAGCTCATCTGAAATATGGACATTTGGTAAGGTACACACCAGGAGGTCCGAGGGTAAACCCAAATCTGCCATTGACCCTATGGAATGGATTTGTTCAACGTCCTCTAAAGGGATTAAAAATCCTCGGCCAACCTCTTGGTGTTTCTGTATGATCATGTCCTTTGCGGTAAGGTTCCCCAACAGTAGAGTAATAGGTCGCTGATAGGCTGGGTCTAGTAGCCCAGGTAATACATGAGGCTCCAAAGGACTAGGGCCCTCAACACTTATGAGGTGAAACAAACAGTGGTGTGGGATTCGGAGCATGATTTTCGTGTCAACCACTCGTTGTTCACCCGGCTTAATCACCACCTCATCTGCCACATAAAATGGAATACCATCGCTAGCCTCCACTGAATTGGGCAATTTCTTAGTGTTGTGCCCAGAAGTGACTAATGTAAAGGCAAAGTGGAAAAAGGGTATTCAACCAGGAAGGTGTAGTCATTCTTGATGAGTTCTTTGTTGGATAAGACTAATGGAACTTTGTAGTTCAGTAAAGATAGGAACCCTTGCTTCATGTTGATGATGCCTTCATACTCGATCATAAACTGAGTACCTATGAGCATATCATAGGAGTTATTATCTAAGGCCACAGCGGGGGCCAATAGGATAAGCTTCCCAATGCAAATGGGAAAAGAGGAGTAAGCACTAAGGGCGCGGGTGTTGTTTGGGCCCGCAGTTCCAAACTCCTTGGTATAATCCAAGTCAGGCATCAGTTTAATCTTTTTCATCAGCCAAGATGAGATTAAATTCACTGGGGAACCTGTATCCAGGATAGCCATCACCCAGACTTTGTGAACAACTACTTCAACCTTGGTAAGTGTGCTTCCAAAGTTGGCCGACAGCACTAAGACCTTCTTGAGATGAAAAGTGGAGGTTAATTTGCATGCGGTCTCAGGGTGAGTCTAGAGAATAGACTGCATGGTATGCCCTCATTGTAAAGGGCGAATTAAGCTTGATAGGAGCTGTTCAGCGTCAATGGCTGTGTCAATACTTTCCATACATCCTATAACCTGGTGGAGGTAGGTATCCTCAGGTATAGTGGTTTCAACTACTCCTTCAGCGTTTAGGCGGTCAGGGACCTCCACTTCTGCGGGAGCTCCCAATAAGTAGTACCCAACATCATCGTAACCCCCTCAGAGTCAGCCTCAGCGGTATTCTCAACCATGGGCAAGGTTGCAATTGAAGTAGGGGAGACAGCCGCGAGAGGTTGGGTAATTAGCTTCGCTTCAACCGGCATTTTCACAACCCCAGTAGTTCTGGAGGATATACCCTTAGGGCGCGCACCTGTTGGCTGAGCTGAAGGGGAAACCACAGTAGGGATCTCCGCTTTACATAAATGAGGGATGTCCGTTTTAAGTTGCACCAAAGAAGCAGGTTTTGCAGGGAGAATAGGCACAGATGGCCTCACTTCCAACGGTTCAATAGGCCGCAGCTCACCTAAAGGAATATGGGCGACGTCTAACAAAGCCTCTTTTATATCACGGAAGGTTGCAAAGTGGCATTTCACTGATATGATATGCCTGAGAGAAAGGGTTGTGAAGCTAACCCTGTTAATATGGCGGCGATAGCATCATCCAAGGTAAGAAGGTTAGACGTAGCCAGCCTTTGAGTAGCGAGATAGAAACGCTCAGAAAAACTAACAAGGGTTTCACCCTCATACATGGTAAGGCGCATGAAAGCCTGTTTTTCCCTGCATAAGCTCTGCTTTGATCCAAATTCAGCCAAGAGGGCCTTCTTAACATCTGGCCAGGTGTGCTGAGGATCCAGATGAGGAACAATCAACTATTGGGATTTGCGGCTTAAACAGGGAAGAATATACTGAACTTTATGTTTATCAGTGGCGCCATCCATTGCAGCTTCATAAACGAACAAAAAGGAAGCAATGCTCCCTTCACCTGGGGTGTATCTGTCCTTTATAGGTAATTTGAATGGCCGTTGCTCTAGCTTTTTGAGACGGGAGAAAGAGCTGGCTAGCTGCTTCTCAAGAGCAACTAATCATGGTTCAATTAAAGAAGAAAGAGAAGAGCTGCTCACGTTTACAGCCTCCATGTTAGTAACCACAGTTTAGTGCACAGGCGTGCCCCTGTAGTGAGCACCAAATTGTCAGAATCCAGCAAGGGTTATGCTCGCTGGTGCTATGTGCCACTGGATTACACAATGGAATATTTAAAATAAATAATAAACTCTCTAAGAAAACTAAGTTTTTACTTTTTTGTTTTTATTTGTGTGGGGCAAACTAGAAAAAAGCCCTTTTTTCAATACTAGTATTTCATATTTAAACTAGCTCCAATCCCCAGGGCCATGTGAATTCAGGGCTAAAGTATTATAAAGCTGAGTCATCCAAATTAGGAAATATAGGCTTTTGGCCTATCAGATTGAGGATAAATATTTTGTGGCAAAACTGACCCATGTGGTAATGGTTTGATAAATTGTATCTAATCACCAGCGGGTAAAATCTTCTCACTTCAAGGGGGATCAGATCTGTGAGGTAATGATTTGTTAATTTGAACCCAATTATTGACGGGTAAAATATTCTCACCTTGGGGGTGATCAGATTCATGTGGTAATGAACACCTCAAATTTGGCCAAGAAGTCAGAGCAATCCTATTGTCAGTTCTTACCTTATTAAGCCAATTTTGGTTATAGATCATATTTTCTTGATAGATAGGGTTCCACCGAGAATCCGCCAAGGACTTTTCGCCGTTGGTACTCATATCATTGATAACCACAATATTGTTCAAAGATTGGACAGGTGATGGGCCAATTATGGTAACAGATTTGGGGCATTCTTACCTCCAACATTTTTTTTCAGAAAGTTGAGAAGGAGAATGTCCAACATGGGTTGCGCAATATGATGATCTTCATCATCGTTATACTTAGGTCCTCTTTCCTCCTCAATTGTGACCTCTTCTGAGTTGAAATGAGAACATATCTCAACGTTTTCTCTCAACTCCCATCAAATTTACCCTTATCTGGTAACAACCTGTTTAGGTAATAGCTCTTACCTTTAAATAGCAGTCTGCATTCCAGGAAAAGATACCTAAAAAGTTGCTATTATGACAGGCAGCATTACTCGCCAGCAACTTAAAAACCCCTAAGTTGACTGGTAACTAAATCCAATAGACTTCCTTAAGTCAATTGAGTTATTGATGAACAAATCGGCCCCATAATCACTTGCTTATTGTCAGGAATCATCCTCAACAAAACACGCATTGTTTAAGTGGATTGTAATCTGGTAAATTAGTAAATATTCGATGAATATTTCTTTGAACGTTAGTTATCATATAAGTAATTGTAACTTCAATACCCATTAGCGGGATGGATCCCCTAGTGGACCAGAAGATTTAATTGTATTCAATGAATCTGGGTAATGTGGGAAAAATCCCAAAAAAGCACCTGATAAGGCGCTTTAGCTTGACATTCTTTGCAATAGCTGAGATTTTCATGAATAAAAAAGCAATTGATTCTTAATGATAGTGTGATACTAACTGTTCAAAAACTTCTAAATCGCCTTTGACCAATCACTCAATGGGCCATAATAATTAAGTCAGTCCACTCAATGTACTGGGAAACACAACAGATTTTTTGTCAATAATATTTAAAGTCTCCCATCTAAATAAAAGTATTCTGTCTAAGCTTCTCCAACATGCGTTAAACCTCTTCTGGTTCATTATCATAATGCTTAGTTACCATTTTATTAAACAATTTATTATCTGGATCAGCCATTAAGGCTATGTTAGGCAACTAAGAGAGTTTGATCACGTTTTGATGCTTAACGCTGGGGTGGTGTCAAATTTCAAAGTCGTAGGCTTGTAAATTAAAGCCCTGCAGGCCAGCAGTCCTTCAGGTTCATAGTATTTTTTAACCATCACAGAGAGGCATAGTCAGTTACTACGGTAAAATGTGCGCCATATATGTATACTTAAATTTGTTTAAAAAGCATTAATGACTGTTAAGCACCCTTTTCAGTAACAGTATACTTTTTATTTTTGTATATTTAGCGTCTGGCTGCAATAAGCAATGGGTTGTTCTACCTCTCCAGAGTTAAACTGGGATAACATTGCCCATTGGCAGTGAGGGATGCATCCATATGAATGATGAATGATGAATGGCTTATTGAAGTTGGGGTACATAGGTATAAGCGCTTGGGTGAGGCACAGCCTTAGCTTATCAAAGGCCATCTGGAAATTCCCTGTCCACTCAAATTATATCATTTTTTGAGAAGATGAAATAAAGGCTCAACTATTTTACTGAAATTTCCAAAAACTGGAACTAGCAACTGATTATCTCAAGCAACCCTTGTATGTCACGCTTATGCTTGAACATGTCATCCATTCAATGGCTTCAATCTTTGCCAGCTAAAACCGTAGCCCTGCTTGTCAATTATGAGCCCCAGATATTCAAATTGCTATTGTGATAAAATACACTTCCAGGGCTTAATCTTAAGATTGGCCTTACCGAGGTGGTGGAAGACTTTTTCCAAGTGTTCTAGGTGTTCATTAAACGTTCTAGAGAAGACATTTATATCATTTAAATATACTAGTGACAAATTCTGGTGTTGACTCGAAAATAACCTTTTAAAACCATCAACTCTGGATGATTATCCTGACAATTAACCCAGAAATTATTCCCAATTAATTGTGCATAGGATCGACTTTATAATCAAGAAATTGCCCTGGGAACAATATTTTAATTGTTTTAAGAAAACCTATGGGATAGTAACAACTATAAGATTGCCATCATGATATCACAACCAGTTTTCCATGTTATTAAGTCCAGATGACCAGCCCCACATTTGAATAGAGAGCAATCCAACACATAAGTAAGAAGGACCCAAGCCCCCAATGGAGCCTCTCACTAGGATCATTAACCTAGCCATGTGGTAGATAAGCGTTGGATTACTGCTCTGGCTCCTAAAGAACCTTCTTCTCTTCCACTCATTTTCTCTTCTGATCTATTAAAAGTGATTGAAGTGGTGTGCAGAAAGGTATAACTGACTAAAGTCCTACAGCAGGTCCTTCAGGCTTACCACAACTATGGACTGGTCATTGATGACCTTCAAAAAAAACCCCTACTTTTAAAAATCCCATATAAGCCCTAATTCGCCTAATAAGGCGCATTGAGTTTATTTAAATGGTTCAGATCATGGATCAAACACATGACTTATGAAAGCTTTGCCCAAAAATTATAAAATTAATAATATTGATAGGATGGTCCCATTGAAACTGGTGTTTTTAATCTCAACCATTTGGCAAAATCTGTTCAAGTTTGGGAGTATTCTGATTGATTTCTAAAAATACACTGGACATGTTATCACAATTTCTATGATGATATCTGAGACCTCTAACGCCTTGTTCCTCACCTCATATTATCTATATAGCACACCCTTCTAATAAGGGTTTCTGATAAAATCTTCATTGCCCCTAACTCTCTGCGCTCCCTTTTCCCACCCCACTACATAGGCAACCACCCTCTTTAGGGTAGTTTGCTGGTTGTTGGGATTTTTCCCACCTTTCCAGCCTCCTAGACTACCATGGATTGCTAGGGGATAATTTCATATGGCGAGTGAATTTAATATTAGTTAACCCTGATTTTGGGCTAATAATGTTTGGGGGATTTTAGGTAATTCGCCAGGCTCAGTCCCATCAGGGATCAATCCAGGTGAATGCTTAAGATCTCGTTGGGCAGAGTTGCCAACGAAATGGGGGAATCTGAGAGTTGATCTATGATTAACTATCAGGTGTACCAATTGGGATCGTTCAGGCTTTGTCACTAATTAATTTGAATTTAGTGAGAAAGATGTGAGTTAAGTGCTGCTGCCTGTAACTAGCAAATGAATCAGTTGGTTTGTGACCTACCATAATGGGTAACAAGTCCCATTACTTAAACAGGTCGCTCACCAAATATGATTGGTCTGCTGGGATCAAGTGGGAAACATTAGGGACACAATTTCTGACTCTGTCCGTTTTAGTTATTGAGGATATCTGATGAATTAATCCTAACCAGATGGAGAAGACATTGCTGGTGAGATGTCAAAGGGAAGTCAATGGCAACGGCTGGCTGTTTCATAGCTTAGGCGCCAACTGAGGGTTGGTGCTAAATTCCCTTTATATTTTATTTTAACTGAGGCAAGCCAACCAGGGTTGGACATTACTGATGCTTGAAAGAGCTAAAATCCTACAATAAAATAAAGTCAAAATGAGATGGATGGATCCACTTGAACTGACATGAAAATTCAAACAAAACACACCAACCAAGTCAAAAGCGTAAACCACTATCCATCTATGGAGGTGGGTGAAGGGAGATTGGTAGACTCTTCTTCCTCATTAGTTGTGGACATGTAGCAGCTCAAAGTGGATATCAATGGTGTGGGAGCATCATGGAAATGGGGTTTAAGATATCAAATGGGTGCTTGAAACTCATTGTGTGTGATGGGAGGGTGAAAATATAGACTGTAAGTTCTTTTTCAGCCTCAAGGCATACTTTAGGTTGGGTGGCTATGGTTGCAAGGTTGTTGCAGGTAATGTGCTAAATTCCCTTTAGAATTTCCCTGATAATTCACATTAATAAGATATAAAAGTTAGTAGAACACATTATTGTGGTAAGTTATATTTATCTTCAGGAAATTATTTCTGTGTGCTTTAATTAGGGGCTCTTTTGTTGGATATAGAGTAAGAATTGAGGATTCTTAGAAGAGAAAGTGAACTTAGATTGGAATTGCTGCCAACTTTATGTCACCAGAAGAAAGGCCGTAAACTTAGGGATCTGAGCGTGGATCAAATTAGGCGGATAAGGGTAGAAGTCCTTACAGACGACATCAAGAGTATTTTGTGGAGAAGTACAGGTCAAGCGTTGGACTAAAACGGGTTATATTAAACTACATATAATATTCTTCATACTATTATCAATCAAGATCAAATACTATCAGACAACGCGAATTGTGCACATACTAAACCTGTGCAGTTATTGATTGGGAGCTATTAAATGGGGAAGAACTAAGGATTGTAACATTTGGTACTCATGCAAAGAGTATCCAACAGGGGCCAATAGCAGTCAACTCGCAATTTTTAGCAATGGTGCTCACTACAGGGGATAGTTGAGAAGGATATGTCAATCAAGATGTCATATAAGGAGGAGTAGAAGAAGTTTTAAATTTTGGCAATGAGCTACTCAGAAAAGTAATGTCATTGAAAAAGAAAGAAAGAGATTTTGTCTGAGAAGTTTTATTCTTGAAGACAAAATGTGATGTGGATCACGTTCAATTGTGTTCACTCATCTTAGATGTGTAGTGACTAATGAAGAAAATCGAAGAACTGAAGAATTGGAAATGCAAATGTGATTATACCTCCTTATGCCTCATGTCGCTGATGCTCCCACCCCAATGCTGTCTTCTATGGTCCGCCAGCTAAAGTGGGCGCTGGAAAAAAAGTTTCCCCAAAGCCTCCTCGCCATCTGGTATGGCTTCCTAGGCTGATAACCTAGGGGCTATAATAGTAATTTTTTAATTTATGATAATCCCTTTGTTTGGCCCATTTGTGAATAAAGATGTGTGGTGGCTCCCCTTTTGGGTTGGGTACCACTAGTACTAATAAAAGAAAACGAAAATGCGATCATTGTATGGCAAATGACACCAAAGAAGATACTTAAGATTTGGGAAAATGAACTGCAGCCTAGATATGGAACTGTAGCGCTGCAAGAGAATCTTTTCCAATAGACATCTACTAAAGATGAAGATTTTTACCAGGGCCAACTCAGGTTGAAATTCAGTCTGCTTGCAAAAGTCCCAAGGAGTGAGGTGTTTAGATGAGGCACTAGATGAGACATTAAATGAGATTGATATGGGAATCATTCAATTAGATCTCTTTCTGCTAAGCATCACTTTTCGAAAATCAATTCAGCCTGAAATTTAGCTCCACTTGAGAGATTTACGAAAACTATTAGCAAATATGGCGGGAAACCCCGCAAAATAACCCGCAGGCTATGCCAAACGAGCCAGCACCACCCCCAAACGAAGCAACCCTTGGTTACCCACCTCAGGGTCAACCAGAATCACCCGCTCTCAAGAAGCAGTCATGAAAGCAGGCACCACCCCCAACCTGGAGCTACTTCAACTAGCGCCAGTTCACCTGATCGCACTTCTGCAACCTGCATGCCTAACAGCTCTGTGTGCGCTGCCTCCCACCAACCCGCTGGGCCCCCTCCAACCAAGGAGGCTATCACCCACGCTGTTTTAATGGCGTCTGCTCAGTTGAATGCAACTCAGCCCATCCAGGAATTCACCTCCCCCATTGTGTCAGCTAATTCAGCCCCATCTATTATTGCTGGCGCCGTGTTTCTGGCTCCCTCCATGAGGGGCGATACCCAGCTACCTGGCCCCCAAACCCTCGGATGTAAGGTTGGATTAGCCGCACATTCTGGATCACTAAGAACCAAATTGGGACAATCTACTCTTCCCAATGAGAATTCAAATGGTTCAGATTTTGGAACTTCACACCAGTTCCAATCTCACCCGTCCCATTTAAACCCCGTAATTGGCACTTCTTGTGTCGGCACTTTATCTCCATATGCTGAAAACGACCAATTCACCAATCAGCCAGTGAGTTTTTCCCACAAAATCACAGCAAATACTCGGGCTGATTTTTACTCAAATAGATTGGGATGGTGATGAAACATCGCCCTCCTCCCAATTGGCTGGAGTTAATTCCAATCTGGATGGGCCTCCCCAATTTAGCGAGGCCCAACAATCACCTGTTCCCCAAACCCTCGGATGTAAGGTTGGATTAGCCGCACATTCTGGTTCACTAAGCACCAAATTGGGACAATCTACTCTTCCCAATGTGGATTTAAATGGTTCAGATTTTGAAATTTCACACCAGATCCAATCTCACCCGTCCCATTTAAACCTCTAATTGGCACTTCTCAAGTCGACACTCTATCTCCATATGCTGAAAACGACCAATTCACCAATCAGCCAGTGAGTTTTGCCTATGAAATCACAGCAAATACTCGGGCTGAATTTACCCAAATAGATTGGGATGGTGATGAAACATCTCCCTCCTCCCAATTGGCTGGAGTTAATTCCAATCTGGATGGGCCTCCCCAATTTAGCGAGGCCCAACAATCCGTCCCTCAACTTAGTATGACGCCAGCAACTGCTGTAACATTCCAGCAACAAGGGAACTCCGCAAACTTGTTCAAACCACCAGCTCACACTCAACCTGCGATTGTAGCCCAAAGCGAACACAAACCTACCAAAGGAGCCACTGGGGCGTGGCAAAAACCTCTGGCACCAACGCTACCCAAAGCTGATCCCCGTGAAGTGGCGTTTATCGCTGATGTTAAGAAGAAATGGGCCGAAATTAGAGCGCAAAAAGCTCTACCTCGCTCAACCCTCTCCCATGCAATTCGCCTTTATTATGGGCATAACCCTGTTGAATTCTATACAGAGGATTACTTCTCATACTTTGCAGCAATTGCGGAGACATTCTCAATTAACACCACCATCCATGAATCAGTGGAGGGCCACTACATCGATGTGGGCTTCACTGAAGCTGCCCTTGCTGACCATGCTGACACCCTCCAGGTCATTATTCCACGTGGATCTCTTTGCATCTCCCGCACACGCTCTCACCTGGAGAAAATTTCATGGGTTACTTTTTCCAACCTACCAACGACTGTTGATCCTGAGTCTCTTAAACTGGCGCTCCAATGTGGTTTAATGGAGTTTGGGTCTGTTCTTTCAGTAGACTTTAGTGTCCCCTCTTACTATGCTCCCGCTCAAAGAGCTCGCACTGCTAGGGCGTCGTTCATCCCCTCCCCCACTGTATCCCGCAACATTGAGGTTATTCCTCGTGTGGCGGTAGTTGGGCATGCCCTGAATCTTTTTTGTCGACCCTGATCAGGCGCGCCCCCGGTGTTCATGGTGTAACGCCCTTGGACACTTGTATAGTGGCTGCACAGCTAGAAAACAAGCTTTCTTAGCCACCACCCAGGGGCCTAAACCAGGCCAAAAACGATCCCACGTGGCCGCAGCAGCAATTCCACAACCAACACAATGGGTTCCCGTTCAAGACCTGTCCCCTGAGGCCTTACGCCTAGCAGTTGAAACAGCTAACTCCACTATTGGTATGGGATACCTTCGCGCTCATGCCCCCCTTCCAGTGGGCACCCCCTCCAATCTCCCAGAGTCAACTCCCTCTCTCACCAAGCGCAAGGAATCTCCCACAGGGTGCCCCTCGTCAGCCACCCCCACTCAGGGCTCCGCGGCACCCCCACCAACCTCCACCAGCGATTTATCGCATCAACCCTCAGCTCCCAATGGAGCTATGCCCACCAGCATGGACTGGCAACCCGCGGCCTGCGGTAGAAGTGCCACCTCAAAGAGTCTACCCCAACCCCATAGTCCATTTTGCGCGGATCCTTTGCAGTGTTGGAGGAAGTGAATATGGACTCAGACTCATCAAATGGGGACACCGCGGAGGTCACCATTGAGCACCCTCAGGTCCTTCCTGCAACGGAGCGGGGGCAGCATCCTAGGCTGGCTTACTGGGTCCTCCGCCCCCCACCCTCTCCTTCCCCTCAGAACCCTCGACGCTCCTCACGGATTGCAGCTAATAGTCAAGCTAAAGGACTCAAAACTAGCCGCCTCACAGCAGCAGGTTTAAGCGCTGGCAACCCCCAGGACATGGAGGGGAACAGCTATGAGTCCCCATGGCAGCACCCTGGCCCTGCAATCCATCAACGCGAATGGGCTTCGGGACTTTAAGCAGAGAGCCCGCCTCCTCCGCAACCTCAGGTCAGCACAAATTGACATCGCTGCTGTCCAGGAGCCCCATAGCCTCCCCACGAACAATCTGCATGGAATGAACAGTTTGGAGGAAACTCCTTCTGGACAAACCATGCCGCCCTTATTGTTTTATATCCCCGGGTTAAAACCCATTCTTTTTCACAATATCTAGGTGGCCGCCTCATACTGGCCAAACTCACCACTCCTGACTTCTCCTTCTTCGCTGCAAGCATCTACCTGCCTAATGAAGGTCAGGAGCAAAATCAGCTTTTGGAAGAGCTCGTCCAACTCAATCTCCCACGGAATACAGTCCTCTTAGGAGATTTCAACACAACTATAAGTCGCGTCCGTGAATCTTACCCCCTTGCAGCAAAGGAACGCCCTGGATCAAGTCGCCTCCAGCATTTCCTTCGCCTGAGTGGCTTTATAGATGCGCTTCCACCCTTCGCGTCTGGCTTAGGTTGCATGACTAAGATCCAGTATGATGGAGGAGCGTTCCAGTCAGCGTCACGCATAGATATGGCACTTATTGGCCCCCTGCTAATTGGCCGCGTCTCCTCTCCCATCCCTCTTGACAACCATCTGAGTGATCACAAGTCACTCACCGTTGTCCTCACCACCACACTTAGACCGTCGCGTAGGTTCTGGCATAGGGTTGCCCCAGCTCTTCTCAACAACCCCTTCACTAAGGAGAAGCTGTCTATGACCATCCGGGAGACTCTCACCTCCCCACTCCACCTGCTTGACCACAAGGCTAGATGGGCGGTGACCAAGGAGGGCATCACCCGCGTTGCTTACAACTGTGCCAAATCCCAGATGACTGCAGCTCGCGCCAGAGTCAAAAGGGCGGAAGCCAGAATCAGACATATGGAGCGAAACTGCCAGCCTTCGCCCTCTCCTAGATGGTTGGAAGACTGGGAAGCGGCGCAGGAAGCACTCCGCTTGGAGCTCACACTGCAGGAAGAACGGGCAGCAAACTTTACAATATCTCGTTACTATGCTCAATGGGAACGCCCAACCCGCTTCTTCTTTCAGAAACAGAAAGCCCGGTCAACAGCGCAGGATATTACTGCGCTGAAGATTGGCACTACAACCACTTCAGATAAGGAGGAAATCACGCAGGAACTACACCGCTTCTACTCCAGCCTCTTCCATGCCATCCAGGTGGACCCATCGAACATCCAAGACTTCCTGTGGCGGGCTCCAGAGCCGCCCATTGACCCACGGGCTGATGAGGCTCTACTGGCGCCTATTTCCATCCAGGAGGTGATGGAAACCCTTCTGAAATCCCCACGGCTTAAAGCCCCAGGCCCAGATGGAATACCCTTTGAGGTGTACCTTCTGGAACCTGCAGTGATAGCCAGAACCCTCCGCGACCTCTTCGCTGCACTCTTGGTGAATGGCGAGGTCCTTCCCGACTCCAGAGGCTCAATCACGACCCTCATTCACAAGAAGTCAGACCGTGAGAACCTGGCGAACTGGCGCCCCATAGCGTTGATCAACACAGACCACAAGCCCTTCACGAAGCTTCTGGCCAACTGCATCACCAAATGGGTGTGACCTCGCCTCTCCCCATCCCAGCACGGTTTTATTCTGAGGAGGTCGTTATGGGACAACTATAATGACCTTCACGCGACTTTGACTGCTAACTCTCGTAAGGTGAATGGCTTTGTGGCTCTCCTGAATATGGAGAAAGCTTATGATCGGGTAGCCTGGAAGTATATTGATGCTTCCCTGGCCCGCTTCCATCTCCCACCCGCAGCTAGGCGCTGGATATCAGCGCTCTATGACCAGCTCCACACCAGAGTCCTGGCGCCAATGGGTTTTACAGTGGCAGTACCAGTTGGACAAGGTTTCCGGCAAGGGGACCCCCTGAGCCCTGTCCTTTTTAACATCACCCTTGACCTCCTCTTGGCCTCCTTACAGGACAAGCAAACAGGGATTCTGGTCCCAGGTAAAGCCCCTACACGAACCATGGCATTTGCAGATGTCACTGCCATTGCATTTGGCTGCCCTGGGGATGTTGCCCTCGCTGCTGTGACCATTGAGAGGTACACCAAGGCGTCCAACGCCATGGTCAACACCTCCAAGACAACAGTTGTACAGGTCGGCTCCCCCACCTTCCCCCCACCATTTGGTATTGAACCTGAGCGCGGTACCTTCCGTCACCTGGGCGTTCTCACCAACCAACAAGGAGTTGCGCTAAAAAACAATGAGGACTTGCTCCTCGCAGCAGTTAACTCCAGGATTGCCAGCTGGAACCGGCGGCACATCACCCCCCAGGGTCGAGCTCTGATGGCTAATGTGTTCCTCCTCTCCAAAGTCTGGTTCTAGCGCACGTCTGCCCATTCACAGATGCCTTTTATACGCGGCTCAATGTACTCCTCCGCTGTTGGATCTGGGGCTCAAACCATCCACCAATGGCCCTCTCAACCATGGCCTGACCCTGCAATGAAGGGGGCTAGGGCTTCTGTACACGCGATCCCACGCCACCACAATCTTCCTGAAGTTCCTATGGCCGATTGTCTGCTGGGACGCGACCCCCATGCCCCAATGGCGCCCGCCCTCCGCCAGTCAGTGTCAGCAGCTCTGGGTCTTCCTAGAGCATCTCTGACCTCATTAGGGGAGTGGCTCGCAAACCACCCAGGCCATCGCCTAAAACCATCCTCATCCCCCTACTGGAACCAGGCTCTCCTTGCCCTGAAACGAGTAGGCGCGCGGATCCACCATGCCTTCCCATACAGAAGGGAAGTCCCTGGCCTCAGCCCCCGTCGCCATGCAATTGTGCACAATGGGACAAGTTGTCACAACTCGCCTCAACCCCCAAGATCGTCCTTCCATCCGCCCAAGACTCCTTGAGCTCCTCCCTCCCTCCGTGAGATTTGACCTTAAGGAATTGTGGAAGGACGTCTATCACCCCATCCTGTCAGCAAAGGTGTCCAACACCTTATGGAGGGTGCTCCACTGTTCATACAGGACAGGGGACTGGACTGGCCCTACCTTCCAGCACCGAAGCTGCCCCCACTGTGTGGAGCCTATTGACTCCCACCTCCATCGTTTTTTCACCTGTCCAGGTGTCGCCGCATTTTGGCCAAAGGACCGCGTGCTCCTCCATGCTCAGCCCTGGTCTGGACACCCTGTACAAGACCTCATGTTCGAGCAGACATTGCCTGGTTGCTACTGACCCCTCTGTGTCCTCGCCTATGCCACAGCCATCTGGACCATCCATAACTCCTTCCTTCATGCTGCCTTTGACCAGCAGGTGTGGACCCTTCCACACATGATCACCCACTTTCAGGTACACTTTGAGATGGCCCTGAAGGTCTGCACTATGTCGCCAACCCTCCCCCGCTCAGTTGTCACTGCAGCACGGCTCTGGCGCGCAAACCCCCTCCCTTTCTTGATGCCTCCTCCCTCCCCTTCCCTCGCCTCAGGCTCTTAGGAGCCCAGGCGTAATTCGATAAACATTGATGAATCCCCCTTGGGTTGGGACCATCTAGTACTAAAAAAAAGAAATGGGAATCATTCAATTGAGAGTATTGGATTGCAATACCAATGAAGAACGAGGTCAAAAGAGGAAGCATTTGATCCAAGATAGTAGTTGAAATCATTTGACCCAATATTATTCAAACAATGAGGGTGAAAATGCTGGAGACGAGGATCATCAATTTAAGACGAAATTTGATGAAGTTAATGTTAATGTGTAATCTGTGTGATTAGGTGACCGTTTCCAGATTTATAAGTAGATTTACTTCAGATGTTTTGGACGGCAACGAATGTCAAACATTGGCTTTAATAATAAAAAGATAAGAGCAAATACAAAACTGCCAATTAATGAGGAATTCACAAATTTAGTTAGATGTGAATACTCAAATATCCGTTGATGAAATACAAAATGAAATTAAGACCTGTTGGAAGAATGAAAAATAAGGATTGAAGGCTCAATGGATGGAACCATTTGTTAGTATTGCCAAAGTTGGCAAATGTTGCCTATACGTGAAGAAACAGCGCTGCTGGTTGTATTTTAAGGAAGGTCAATACTAAAAAACTTATATTATTAGATATAAAACAATTGCTATGTTCCTAAAGGTCAGCTGAACCATTAAAATGTTTATGTCCTTATATTTTGGTTAAGTCTAAAAAGAGGACCACTAAACCAAATTAGATGATTAAGTCTTAAAAGAGTAAGATTTTGAACCATGAAAATTTTTAGGTCAAAGTATACCTCAGAACTAGTTTTAAAGAAGGGGAAAAGAAGGATTTTTGAACCAAATTGTAGGTTAAGTCCCATTGCTTTGAAAAATAAAAAATATAGATAAAAAGAGAAAAGGCTATTTTTAAATATTAAGAAATAGCATGATTTTGGGACAAGATGGGATGGTATTACAGCAGGGGTGACTGAGAGCATAAATCTATTGATTGATTGAGAGAAACTTGCTGATCTGATGAACAGACATAATGAATAGGTGCTCAAATTATTTGACAAGTATCAGAAAGTATTCACTCAGGATGACCATGATTTGGGATGTGTGAGGAATATCATCCACAAAGTCAACACCATGGAAAATTTGCTGATAATGATGCGAAAGATTTTATGGTCAAAGGTGGACATAGTGAAAGTGGAAGAAGAGATCAGCAAACTAGTGAAGCATGGGCTTCTAGTTCAGTCATCAAGTTCCTGGGTGAGCCCTATCCTGATTGTGAAAAAGAATGATGGATTAATTGGGTGGTGATAAATTATCTGAAGCTGAATAAAAAAGAAAGAAGGATTCATATCACTACCACAAATTAACAATGCATTAGATTTATCTGTAGAAAGGAAGTATTTGTCCACGATAGATATGATATCAGGATATTGGCAAATCAATTTGCCAAGGTTGACAATGAGAAGTGCATTCATCACTGCGCAGGGGCTGTATCAACCAACGAGGATTCCTCAAGGTTTATGTAAAGCACTTGCAACGTTCCAGAGGGCCCTGGACGCCATCTTAAATGACTAAAGTTTTCATGCGTCCTGGTGTACTTGGACGATATAAATGTGTTCAGTAGGACATTTACTGACCATTTACACCACTTGGAAGAAGTCTTCAAGAGACTTTCCGCAGCTAACCTGAAGATCAAGCTGAGCAAGTGCCACTTCTTCCATAATGTTTTGAATATTTGGGATTTGTTATAAACTCTATTGGACTGCAGCTGCAAACCTAAAGGATTGAGGCCATAGAGTGGATGACTATCCTGAGAAGAGTCCGAGATGTCAAGTGTTTCTTGGAATGGTCAGATACTGTCAAAGATTCAAACAGAATTTTGTGAGAACCGCTGAGCCCCTCTTTTTTGCTGAAAGATCTAAAAAAGGATTCATTTGGAGTAAAGAGGCCCAGAGATCTTTCAATGAGATACATCAGTATCTGATAAATTCACCAAATGAAATATCTAAATTTCAATTGGGAGTTTATAATGCAGACTAAGCTTTGTTAACAGCAATTGGTACCTTCCTGAAATTGTCAGATAAGCTTGGGGACAAGCATCCAGTAGCTTATGTAAGCTGGACATTATCAGCAGCAGAACAGAATTGCAGCATTACTGAGCTTAAATGCCTTGAAGTGATTTGTGCCTGTAAGCAGTTTGAGGTGTATATTCACGGTATGCACTTTAAAGTGGTGTTGGAACACTCCTCCATGCGTTGGCTGCATAATTTATGAGAACTGGATGAAAGACAGGCCTGATAGGCGTTGAAGCTAAAGACTTACATCAATGAGATAGTTCACCATGTGGGAGCTTCTCATCTGAATGCTGATGTCTTATCAAGGTTACCAATGGTCAAGTGGTATAACAGCAAGCAGATGAGCTATTTCAGAGAATGATCAAAGGAAAAATTTGGGAATGAGCCTCAAGAAATCCAAGATGTGCTTCAGAAAGCGATGGAAACAATGAGACCATGGATGGACAAGTTTTCAAGACAATCAATGGAAAACGATTACTATTCCCAAGACTTTCATAATGAGTGGCAATTGTTTAGGCTGCTCATAAGGTTCTCAGGCATGAAGGCTTGAGGAAGATGACTGACCACATCTGCCAGTACTATTACTGGGAATCGATCAACTATGATGTCGCGGATTATCTTACATGCTGTGTGAAGTGCCAGTTGCACAAACCACATAAGAACACAATCAGAATTGAATGGTCTGCCCTGGATTTTCCTGGAATATGGTGTCCATCAATGTAATGGGACTGCTAACTATGAGCATGGGGGGAGTCAAAAAAATAGTTTTAATTGACCATATGTCAAGATGGGTCAATATGAAGGCCCTGGAAAAAAGTGGACGCTACAAGTACCACATGGCTTATTTTAGTTCAAAAGTTGTATACTATCATGGATGCCCGCAAGTCTTGTTAAGTGACAATGGAAAGAATTTCACATCTCACGTGATCCCAAGGTTGAACAAAATGATAGGGATCTGAGGAGCATGTCAGTACCTTACTGGCCAGAGATGAACAGACTTGTAGAGCGAGTGAATGGAATGCTGGCCATGACGCTGAGGAAGCTAATCACTGTGAGAACTTTCGCATGGGGAACATGCCTCAGTTCAGTGATATTTGCATATAACATCAGTCACCAGATGACAACGGGAAAACGCCTTCAAAAAGTTGTATAGAAGAAAGGCCACGTTACCACCAAATCTATGTTTGGTGGTCAAACCACCATTGGGTATGAGTGCCAAGTAGTACTTGATCTAACTTTCAAATATCCTGATTGAAATTCAGTTGCAAGCATTTGATATGACCTTGAAAAAAAGATAAAGGCCAAAATGATGGACAATAAGAACTGACTGGCATTATCCAAATACCACGTAGGTAATAAAGCAGCCTATTGTGACACACATGGATTTAGAAGAAGAAACAAGTTAGATGCGTTATGGTTTAGTCCATTCAAGATTATTGCCAAGATGGCGATGGACACATATTCCATTAAGAACATTGCAGATAGAAGGATTGTTAATTGCGTTCATGGTAAGTATCTAAAGCAGTGGATCCAAGAAAAAAAATAAAAAGAGTTTATCAAAGGACCGCTATACCAAAAAGATGGTCATGTCCTGAAATCTTTTGATTAAGTCTTACAAGAGGATTGATGATACAAAATAAACGGTAGTCTTAAAACTAATACCTATGATCCATTAAAACTGGTAGGTCATAGTATACCTATGAACCAGTTTGGGGGAAAAATAAATAAAAAGATGGACCGCTGAATCAAGTGAATGTCGTGTACTATATAAAAAGAAGAAAGAAAACAATAAAATTAATAAAAAATAGGGAATATATATATACATAAAAAAGACATATATTTTATATTTTTATTGGTTATCCTCAACTTGAGGATGATTCCACCTATGTCGCCTTTTGGGGAGGGAGAATATATAACAGTAGGAGTAAATAAACCATCAAAATTATTTGATATTGAATGCTAACAAGGGCTAGAACTACACAAAGCCAGGTTCATAGAGCAGAGATTCAACCCTGAGAGAATGTGATGAGGGGAAGAGAAATTGAGATGTTAGTAATTGCCAATTGCAATACCCCAGATTGTGGAGGGAAGCAATAGAAAAGAAAAGGCATCAGCAAATAGCTCTGAGTAATCCAATATGGCAAAGGAGCCTGAATATTGGTCTTAAGCTCTTGTTGACGGGCTTCATCAAGAACGTTGGACATGTGAGCCAGCATTGAGTAAGGGATACAAGGTGGAGGTTGCTGAATCATGCCTCAATCAGATCCATAAGAGGGAGATATCAGTGCAAAGTGCCAGAAACGAGGTAGTTGTGCAAGGAGTGGATGGCATCCTGAAGGCAATGACTATGAGCTCCTTGAATTTGAAAACAGAATGAACAATGTAATTTAGATGAGTCTGAAATCTTTGTAGTTCAACCTCTAAGAATTTTCATGCAAAACGAAGGCATAGGCTGCAAAGTCTCATTCTAAGATGCTTGAGAGATGGGGGGTTCAATGCTATGAATGAGCTTTGGTTACTCAGTTCCCTAATTCTGCATAGGAGAGCTAAAAATTTTTCATGATTTCTAATAGCCAGATTGGTAGAAAGAGCAGCTGGTTTATAATATTGGCTTAGTCAAAAAGGAACTCATAAAGCAATCCAGATCTGATCATTTTGATTTGTTAACTAAATCAAAGGCAAAATCAGATATATATAAAAATACAAAAAAAACGACCACTCAATCAAGCCAAAACTTACCAATGTCAATGCAATCAACACCTGCTGCCTTGGCTTGAGGCAGTGGTGCACTGCCATCTGGTGTCTTTTGGCCACTGCCAAAGCGCGCCCAGGCTGGCTCTGCTAGCCCTCCCAATGCTACTGGGCGTTATGTCCCCCTTGGGCTTGGCCCACCACCTCACAAGTTCTCAGAAAATTCTTCAAAGCCCTTTGGTGCTCCCACGGAGCAATTTTCATTTTGTCCTCAGGGTTGATTATTGGAATATTTTCTCACATAAAAGTGTGAGCCATCATCAAGATGGCCACGGCGGTTTTCAAGCCCACCTGCTTCATTGACATCTGCCTCTTTAAGGGGTACTTTGACCTCGGCTTCCACTCTAAAGCTATTGCAGCAGCAGCATTTAAGCTGCAAATTGTTTTTAAAAAATCTGATTCCCACAATTCAGATGCAGCTCCCAGATGAGGCCACTTTGGTGGTCCTGTTCGCCAGGTTGCCCTCCCATCTATTCACCAAAATGCCTTTGCCATGAGCTCATGGAGAGTTTGGCCATTTTTGGTGCAGACTCTGTGCTGCAGTTCATGGTTTTTAAGGGGGTGGATTGGTTGGCAGGGCCTCATGCCTTTGAAATTATCTGCCCATTTCTTCACAAATTCCACCTCAATTCCCCCACACTGTGACCAGATCTGCCCCTGATCACCCATTATGGGCACACGTCAAAAATGGCCATGCAATTTGCCCCTTGTGCTTTAAACTTGATCATTTTTAGCGCAAGTGCCCCACAGCTTCCAGCTCACCACTTCCGCCATTCCTTCTTCCAGAATTGGGTTGATGGTCGCTTTGCCCCAATTCTTTGAAAGGGGCTCAATCCTCCAACCCTCATCCTCAGGGAAATTGGGTAAAACCTTTAAAGTGGCACCCAGTCATATTAAAATTTTAAAAAATTTAAAAATAATCTGACCAGATTACTGAATCCTGAGTCAATGGCTGAATCAGTTTCAGCTGAGCTGCCATGGTCAACTGTCTGCAACTACTCAGGACTGGCCAACACTCCAATTCTGGTGGCTGGCCCAGAGTTGGATGAGCTAAATCCATTCAAGTGCCTCAAATGGATTGAGGATAGCGAGCAGCCATATAACGTCAAGTCAGACTTTGCTTTGGAGGAATTTTTTGTAAATCCTCCTGATTCAAGTCCCCGCCGTTTCTGATCTAATATATTTTTCCTAGTTATAAAAACATAAACAAAATGGTGTAAAGGCAGCAGCTGCTCTGGCCAACACCCTCCTCCACCAACGTCTTCATGGGGTGATGGAACCACTTATTGAGGGTATTCCCATCCCAAGGTTTCCCCCATGTTTTTGATGAGTATGAAAAATACAAAATTGAGGAGCTCACTATTGAAGCAAGCCGCGCTTGCATCAACATGACAAACCCTTCTCTTTTTAAATCCAATTATCCCAAAACACACCAGCGCATCAAGTTGTTCACTTGTGTGCCAGATCTCATCACTTTTGCTAAACAACAATTTACTCATTATGTTGAGGCGATGGACACCTCTGGCCTCATAAACAAAGATAACCCACAACTATACCTCTTTATGCCCCATGTCGCTGATGCTCCCACCCCAATGCTGTCTGCCATGGTCCGCCAGCTAAAGTGGGCGCTGGACAAAAGTTTCACCAAAGCTTCCTCACCTCAGATATGGCTTCCTAGGCTTTTAGCTGAGGTGCCATATTAGGAATTTTTTATTTATAATAATTCCTTTATTTATCCCAATTTGCAAATAAAGATAAGTGGCGTCTCCCCCTTTTTGGGTTGGGGCACAACTAGTGCTAAAAAAACAAAAAAAAACAAAAAATAGAAGCATCTCAGATCTGGCTTGAAATGATTGACTAATATCAGATGTCATTGCTTCAGGAGGCTTGATGATAATAGTAGGATTATCTGCAAAAAGAGCCAAATCTAGTAGAGTATTGAACTTCAATTTAGAAACTGATAAAAGATATAGAATCGGCCACAATTTAATTGAGATGGTTGCTACTCTGGTTTCATTGGGACTGGTTACTCTTGCTGATAGTTCAGCGGAAGGACTACCTCCAAGTGCATTATTTGGAGTATGGGTCCTAGGGGACCATAGAAAAGATTTCTTAAAGAAGAACAACTCATCAATTGTAAAATCTGGGAATCTTCTTCAGAAAGGTTGTAAAGATATTTCTAGTACTGAGAACTTGATTTCACATATGAGCTGGATGAGAGTGGGGATGTCAGACTTTTTATAATGGTTGACATTATCCAATTTGGTATAAATTAAGCTCTAATTCATTTTAATTTTGGCGCAATTGATTTCTAATTTATGAAATAAGCTCAATAAGAAAAAAATTTGAAATATTGAAAAGAGTTAAAAAAAACATTAAGATAAAATAACAAAAGCGAATATAATTGATCATTCTTATTTTTGACATGAGTCAGACAACGATTGTAGTAACCTCCTGTCAAGGATGAGGATGGAGATCAGAAAATCAAGAATGCCTAAAAGATCTGAATATGACAATGAGTTGTATGCACTAAATGGGGAAAACTCGCTTTCTGGGACTAGCATTTTCATGAGAAAATTGACTAGACCAGCATGACAGTGGGTTGTGAGGACCGTGCTCTGAGGAGGTGGTAGTTAGGAAGAAAAGGTATGGAACTTCATGCTGAAGCTTTTCTGAGCAGCGTTGAGTGCATATCAGCTGTGCTCCGCTGGAAACTAAGAAATATTTGACCTGGTCCAAGGTGGCGTTCTCCTGTCCTGATCCTATTCTCGCTGAAAATCTAGGCAAGAGGGGAATGTGTTGGGATTTTTGGCCACCTTTCCAGCTCCCTAGGTTACTTAGTTGGATCGCTAGGGGATAAGTCCCACTAGCAGATGAAAAGGATATGTGTTGACCTCAGTTTTGAGCTAACATTTTTAGGAGATTTCTTGGGTAATTTTCTAGGTTTAACTGACAGGATATTGATCTGGGTGAATGCTCAAAATCACGTTGGCAGAGTTGCTGACAAAATTGGTCAACTGATAATTAATCATTGATCAACTATTAGGTGTACCAATTGGGATCAGTCAGGTTTCATCACTGACCAATTGGGAATTTGATTAGCAGTTGTGAGGCGAGTGATTCCATCTGCGACTAACAAATTAATCAGTTAGGTTGTGATCTGCCATAATTGGTAAAGAGTCTCATTACCTAAGTAGATCGCTAGCCAAATAATTTGGTTTGCTGTGATTGAGCGGTAAATGATAGGGACACATTTTCTGGCTCTTTCTGTTTCAGGTCTTGAGGATGTCCAATGGAGGAATCCCTAGCTTGATGGAGGAGACCATTCTGGTAGAGATGTCATAGGGAAGTTCAATGGCAACAGCTGCCGTTTCATGGCTGAGGCGCCAACTGAGAAGTTGAGCGCAGTATTATCACTATAAACTCCCTGCATTTCATATAAATAAAAAATATTCTTCCATCTGGGACATAAGCTCTATTCATCTTCAGGTAATTATTGTTGTGGTTTACATTAGTCGTGGACCCTTTTTATGTATAAAGAGTAAGGATAGATATCCTTATAAGAGAAGCAGACCTTAGATATAATTCTCCGCAGACTCAGCTTGATGAGAAGAAAGGCCGAGATCTTATGAATATGAGAGTGGATTAAGTTCATCCAGAACAGGGAAGAAGTTCCTTCAGTTAAAATAATCAGTGGAGAAGTACAGGTCAAGCGTTAGACCATATCAGGATTATCTATTCTACTACAGATAATAGTCATCATTCTATTATGATTCACTTATCAATTGCTATCAAGCAACCTAAATTGTGCACATAATGAACCTGTGCAGTTAACTTCTGGAAACTATCAGTTGACCCAGTCAACAATTAAGGAATAGTCCCAAATTTTAACAACGCCCCACCTTACAATTGCATCAAGTAATGTGGATGTTGTGGTAGCAGTTACTGCACGCACAAAAATAGAATGCAAGGCTAAATTGATAGCAGAAGTAATTTTGCATATGTTTAAAACTGAAACAGCAAGATCTTCCAGTCTCCTTGTAAGACGTTCCCTGGTTACGTGAGATTCAGTAAGCCCTATCTTTAGGAACTTAAAGATAAGTGAACCCACTTTCTATATATCAACCTACAATCATATTTAGGGCAAGCGGACGCTCTTGATGTTAACATAATTAATGTGGCATATGCATACACTGATGAATGCACATATTTTAATATTAGATCAATAAGCTAAAAATAAGAGCTATCATGGACAATGGGCACCAATATATATATTTTGTGTCCAATAAAAAAAGTAAAGAAAGTTGGTATTGCTAGATATTGACAATTGTAAAAAAGTTAAGGTTTTCACAGGGCCTCAAATGACTACTTTCTGGGAGCTTATAGTATAAAGACGCTGAGTTCTGGCTCACTGGTGATATCAGCTCTACCTATTGTGTTACAAAAGCAAGGTTATAAACTTTCTCATCAGCAACCCTTTTATGAGGGCTCATGTGGCTAAGGCTGATTTTAAAGCAAAAATCTAGACATACTTGACCAACATTTCCGCTGTACTATAAATGGAAAACAGAGGGCTCTGTGCCTCTAAACAGGAGGTTGTTACCTCACATATAAGGATGGTATAGTGGCCATTAGCTACTAACAGATTTTTACCACACTTGGCAAATGCCTACTCAAACTATGGAGCCCAAGGGCATTCCAGAGGAATATTCGTAATTTACCTTTTTCCAGCGGGCCAACAACTTATCATGAGGATGGAAATTGAACTGGATGTATCCCTATGATTATATGGCAAAATTTTTGCGTAATTATATCACTCTAATATCAAACCTTCTACCACTCCAGGGATTATCCTTCCTGATCATGGCAAAATTTAAGTACTACCAGCCAACCTATGATCGCATTCTATCCATATAAAGTGACATCAGATCATTGCTTTTTTACATATTTTACCGATTAATGATGTAGAGAACATTTACAATTATGGTATTTTTTAGGGAATGAGCGCGCCTGGTGGTGACCATCGATCTGTTTGTTCTATAGTATGCAGGAAAGAATTTCAGGGTTAATGAAAAAGGAGAAGGATCAAGCTTTGGTTCTTTTATTTAAATAATGTTATTTTTAAGGATAATTTTGACTTGGGTTGTTCACATGATGTGTTACACTAAAGCAATACTACAAATCATCTGCCTATTTACATTTGTCTTATTAGGCGCTCAAAGGCAGCAGATCAAGGCATTGATAATAAAATCAACCAACTGGTGAAACATGGGAAGTTGTGCCTTCCAAGTTTTCTTGGGACTTCCCTGGTGCTGATAATCAATAAAAAGGAATGTTTTATCTGTGTAGTAATGGATTAACAGAAACTTAACTTATTACCAATTAGGATTTTTATCTTTTACTGCAGATCAGCATTGCACTAGACCGCTTAAGCGGAACTCAAACTTACTCAGACATAGATTTGATTTATGGCTACTAGCAAATTGAGCTGCCCTATGAGGAGCAGGAGAAGTGCACGATGATAACCGCCCAGGGTCTGTATCAACCCACTTGTATGCCACAGGGGCTGTGAATTGCCTTGTGATCTATCAATGGGCTATGGACAGAATATTGGGAAATTTAAAGATTTCCTGTGTCCTGTTTGCCAAAATTTTAGGATCACTTGCTTGTTAATATTAATCCTGAATATATAATTGGGAATAACTTAGGCTGAAAAACCTCAATTTTAAGCCATTGTCTTATGATTATCAACCAATTTGGAAGCTCACGAGGCTTATTTAAGATTATACAACTATTCTGTTCAATTTAGGTTTAATTTTCAAGTTGTATTTGTGAACTTATACTGATGCAAGCAAAGGTACAAGCTGGTGATTTTTGTTTTAACATCTTATTGACACGCTTAAACTTTTCTTTCTCGTTGCAATCACTATTGCAACCTATTCAATTCAAGACTGAATCTAGTTTGATAATCTCACAGAGGAGATTAGTCTGCGCCCATGTCAGGGAGCAGTTGGGAAAGCAAGGTAAGAGGAGCAGGTGGAGGCCCGCGGCCTCCAACGTTCAAAAACGCCCGGAGAATCTGGCGGAATAGACAAAAATCTTAAAAAACTGGCGGTCACAATTTCCCCAGAGATACTCGCGTGGCAAGCACGATGCAACCAGTACATCAACACGCCACACTCCCAGCCACTTTTGTCGGGTGAATTTGGAGTCCATGTGTATCTGGACATCCAAAAAACGGCCTTATGGGAAAAATTTTGTGAAGATGTACACAAAGTTTTCCCGACTGCGGTGTACGTTGCACCTCACTCTATGTCACGCGGTTGGCTGGACCTAGGTTTCAAAAGCAAAAAAGCAGCAGATGAGGCTGCAGCAGTGCGCATAGTGGTCGACCTCCCCGAAGGGCAATGGGTCATCAAAACCAAATGCACCAGATGGACAAAATCAAACCAAATTTCCTCACGTTTGACTTTTTGCCTACTATGGTAAAAAGTGACATTTTGGAACAACACCTGAAAGATGGCCTCACCGTATATGGCGAAATACAATCTTTTGAATTGCAATGCTTCACGCTGATGCCACACCTGTGCACCGGCAAAGCCATCGCAGTTCTGACCCCAACTGAGGAGATTGCAAAGGACCTAACCCAGATCCTGCACTCCACTTTTATTGATATTGCAGGGCATACCACCCACCCATTCTGGGTGACCATGGACAGAGCGCCCCCCATTTGCACCCACTGTGATGCATTCAGCCATAAGGCGCATGCATGCCCCATCAAGGAGGGCGTCACATTCCAAGAGCACCCCTCAGCGGCCATGGCCAGCGGAGAGGCGCACTACAAACCAACTGCAAGCACCAAGGAGGCTTTCCCGTGGGGAGCACAAGGCTGCTACCTATTGGTAAAGCCTATCTCCCCTCAGGAGCGGAAGAAGGCCAAGCAGGCCCATAGGGCCGCAGCCAAGTAAGCGGCCAGGGCCACCACCACTATCCCACACTCACAACGCCAGGAGGACATGGAGACCTTCGAGGTGGAAGCAACTTGGGAATCCATCATTCAATCAGATTGGGAAGCCCATGCCAAGCGGGCCACTCAATCTGAGGATCTGATGGGAGTTTCAATATCACCCAATCGTTGCACCCAAGCTCCAGTTGAAACTGACTTGGGACCTATCCCAACTGAAAATTTTTTTGACCCACTTGACGGTGCACTGAACTCATCTGCACCACAAAAAATTCGTCCAATGTCAGGAAAACAAAAAGTGAAGGCCAAAGCCAACGCGACTCTTTCCACAAAAATCAACAAAAACTCCAATAGCGTTGCTGCTAACACCCACGCCGCTGTGAAAGCCCATGGGTTCTAGAGGAGGCTGGTGGGCCCAGGTGCCCACCCCTCGCACCTAAGGTGTGATGGGGGAAACCTTCACTCTAGGGACGTTGAATATCGCCGGACTCAAGGCCTCCCCATCCTGGGCTAGGAAACTGAGTTTTTTACAACAAAATTTACCCGTGGATATCCTGGCCATCCAGGAGTCCCACTGTCCATGAGGTTCTGAGGAAGCTTGGAAAACAATACTCCTACCATCCCTATCCTTTTGGTCAAAGCACTGTGGGGTGCTATTTTGGAAAAATAATTTTTTCAAATTCACATCCTCATAAACATTCCTAAATGGCTGAGTGCTCGTCATCACCTTCTCGTGGGCTGACGTAGTGCATGCAATCATCAACTTCTATGCCCCAAATGGTGCACACAAGCGTCAGGAATTTTCTCATTGGTCAAATCCCTCCGCTACCCCCTGATTCTTTCCTAATTGGCGACATGAACTGTTGGCTAACCTCACCAACGGACTGGTGGCCTCCCTCACCCCACGCCCCACAGGGTCACATAGAACTACGCATTCTAAAGCCCACCCTTGGGTTAATGGATGCGCTGCTGCAACATGCCCCGCTGCTCAAAAACATGACACGTCCCCACATCCACAACAGCCAATTAAGGTCCATGACCCACATCGACCTTATTCTAATGCTGGCAAAATTCCAACCCAACATCTCCCACTTCAAAACAACGAAAATGGAATTCTCCGACCACCGACTGGTCTTGATAACCTACCACCTACTGGTCACAGTTGCTAAGGCCCCACATTGGTGCAAAATCCGCCCCCCCGAACTCGCGTTGCCAGGATTTTCCAAATGGGTGGAAGAGGCAACTTTGGCAAAATCGTTTGTTGCACCATTTTGCGCGGACCTCATTTCCACATGGGCAACTTTCAAAGAGGACACCATCTGCCACTATCGCCATCTCTCCTCCAGATGCTCACGAGCCACATCGGTGGTTATCTCGCGCGCTCTGGCAGAATTGGCCCACTTGGAGTCCAAAATTCTAGCTAGAGGATACAGCCCTGCATGGGTCCAGAAGTGGGCGGAGGCAGCCGCCCACCTCAACGCACTTGAAAGGCAACACAAACATCGGGTTTGTGTCCAATATAGGGCCACATGCATCACTAAAGGCAACAAGTGCACCGCATATTTCTTTGAAAAAATTTTTCGCACCATGCCAGAGCGTGGCCTGCACACAGGTGCAAAGATCGGATAATTCCATTGTGGACACACCGGCCAAAGTGGCAATCAAAATGCAAAAATATTACTCCAAGTTATAACAAGCTGAACCAATTCAGCTGGCCGAAGTGGCAGAATTTCTCAACCAAGCTCATATCTGCACCATTTTCTGATACCCAGAAATAATGAATTTAATTACTCCGAATGAATTATGTACAGCCATTCGCGGTGTGCCAAACTGAAAATGCCCAGGCCAAGATAGCATTCCATATGAGTTCTACAAAAAATATTTCAAATATATATCCCCATTGCTGCTCGCCTCACTTAACCAAAGACTGTTGGAAATGCGCCTCCTACCAGGAGGACATGAGGCCTTTACTGTCACACTCTACAAGAAAGGGGATAAGCTTAACTTAGCCAACTGGCGCCCCATTTCTCTAACAAACACAGACACCAAAATTTTAACAAAAATCATGGCTAACCGTTTAGGGACTGTAGCATCTGCCACCATCTCCCCAGAACAATTCAGTTTCATCCCCAGAAGGTCAATTTAGGATAACGTGCACTACGTGGCTAATGCATGTCAGTCCACAGCCTTAGGAGCACTGGTATTCTTAGACCAACAAAAGGCCTATGATAGAGTAAACTGGGAATACCTAAGGGCCTGCCTCCATCAATTTCTCCTACCCCCGCTTCATCAACTGGGTGATGCTGCTCACAGAATCTGCAACAATGGCAGCGCGTGACCCAGGCTTCCTAACAGAAGTAGTCTGCCCTCAAAGGGGCTTACGACAAGGGGACCCCCTCAGCCCACTCTTATACAACTTCAGCCTTGACCCACTACTGTGAAATGTGAATGCCCAACTCATTGGGATCCATGTGCCAGGCCAAGCCCCAGTCAAGATGATGGCATTTGCAGATGACTGCGTGGTGGGGGTGTCTAATAATAAAGATGCATGCGCGCTTGAAGCCCTCATCCAGGAATATTCCCGGGTAAGTAACGTGACACAGAACGCCTCCAAAACTGAAATTATCCTCCTTGGTCAGTTTCAGAACTGCTGAGCCCCAGCAATTAGTTCCCAACCCGGCCCATCTGCTCGCCCACGCCCACGCCTTACTAACTCAACACACACCACTCCACTGGTGCTCCCCTTTGTGCCACGTCCTACCATAGGTCTGGTGCACCATCTGGGCGTGTGGATGGAGGCAGGCGGATACGTGTCAGCAGTAATGGAGTGCCATATACTGGACAACGTGACGAAGCAAATAGCCTCTCTCAGAGCCCACCCTACTACCCTCAATGGCAGGGTTGTTCTAACCAACTCTATGCTCCTATCCAAAGTCTGGTTAAGAGCCCACGCCATCCCCTTCTCCCCAAGCTTCTTCAAATCCCTGTATGCCTTGCTGCAAGGATGGCTTTGGTCAGGCCGCCCTCCACCAGTATGGCTAGAGGTCATGTTTGGCCCTCATCATCATGGTGGCATGGGCCTTCTTGACTCCAAAGCCCATGCTGCCAAGATCCTGGGCACCTGGATCGCGGCCGTCACCGCTCCTACAATCCCAGCCCAATACTGGTCCTGCGCGGCCCACTCCAAATTCTCCTGAGCCTTGGGCCTCAACAATCCATCAAACCCCCACTCCCTGATGAAATACCTCACATCACACACATTGGTTACAGGTCCTCACGGGACTAAAACCACTACAAACGAATCCTACTCTCCATGCGAAGCGCAGAGTGGAGAATTTGTATTAGCGGACATACAACCCAAAGAGGCCGCCCCTCTCCTCAGTTCACACAAGAGGTACAGGGGCTACCCATCCATGATGGCGTGATCCCCATTTAGCCCCCATGTCCTATCCAGGGTGGACTACCTGGACATGATGGACATCCCTTATTCCACTGAGACCCAAAAAACTATCTGGAAATACGCACACCATCCTCTGTTGCAGCCTCAAGTCCGCTCCCATGTGTGGCGCTGACTGAGGTGGGTGTACCATAGGCTGAGCGCTCTAACGCTTTACACTCATCCTGTGTCGTGTGTGACCAGTATGGAACGCTGTTCCACCTCTAAGAGAAGTGCCCCACCTCTAAAGTGATATGGCGCGAAGTTCAACGGCTGCTGGGCCAGGATCAAACGCATCCCTTCAGTCTGTCAAGAGATATGTTTGCTCTATCAATGGCCTCCTCCCTTCCACCCTCCCTCCGTGCTCTGGTGGTTGCAATCGCCATGTGGACCATCCACACGATTGTCTTAGATGCCATCGCAGGCTCCACCCCCACCCTCCCAGAAACTGTCCACAGATTCCATTCTCATTCGTGGACCACTTTCAAGCGTGGATGTTTGGATACCTCCCACCGCGTTGCCAACAGCTGGTCTCCTCCTGAATCCCAGTCTGGTTCATCAAATCAGACCCCTTCCTCCACACGTGCTCAATAGTGGCTACGGCCCCTTCACACGTCCCCTCCCCATAAGTGGCGTTCCCGCTGGCAACAAGAGATTCATCGCTTCTCTGGGGTGCCTCCCCTGGTACTAAGTTTGTCCTTCCTGAGTCATATTTGGAAGTGTCCGTCCCATGGTCAGCCTTCCCCACAATATATTAAAAAATCTTATTGACACGCTTAATGACTGAGTCTGATAAAAAACATAAAAAATAATTAAGAAAATATTTATTTTTTTATTTGAAAGTATAATTTAATGCCTTATTTGATGACATTTTTATTAAGCCAGGTGCTAGTATTTATACCTCTAGGGCATCTTTTGGCCATACTTTGAGCACGCTATTTTAAACAGATATTATTTTCCACCTCAGTTTGGCCCAAGAATTGATACAACCATGACCTTTTACTAGGATTATTGGTGAGTAAAATATCTTAGATTGGGAAGGTTCTAGGTACAAAATTGCAACCCAAATGTGCAAAATTGTCCTAAGGTCACCCCAATTTGAGTTTAATCATACAGCTATGTGATATAACTATTGGTAATTGGCATCTAATTAGGATTAATGACATACCCTAATTGAGATGTCAGCAGGCCTCTCAATACCACTGGATACTCTCACTCAGGCAATCCATGTGCAAGTGCTATCATTCCAATTTGAGCATTGACATACAAATTTGGCCACTGGTGTCAGGATTCATGCTAACTGAAAGAAGACCAACCATCTGAGCTGGGTGTTTCAACACCCAGTGAATAGCCAAGCTTGTATAGGATCATCAGAAATGAAGACTTTTAATAATATTATAAGATATTAAAGTGTTTAGAAACTTTGTTGAAAAATATAAAATACCCCTATAACTAGACAAGAGGCTTTACTGAGGGCAACCACAGGTCTTACTAGGGCAACCCATATGAGTGGGAGAGGCAGGGAGGGCGACAACCTCTCCAAGGATCACGGCTGTTTAGTATCATATTCAAATGAGGTCAATCATTTTATTAAATATTTTGATATAGATTGCGGATAAAATGGCGCAGATTGCAACCAAATTTAGGCGGATTTATTTTAAATAAGGTGGTTAACGGCCTCCATGATGTGCGCAATATATTGACAATCATAATAATGGAAGTAGTAGTCCACTATCTTCTGAATGTGGGGAGCAATGTCATATCTGCGGATTGGGGCGTCTGCTCTGCAATTTATAAAGATATTTTATGCATGTTGGCATGAATCTCCAGAGAATTTTTGGTGCAAACAGCAAAGCATCATAGAGATGGATTCTGTGACCAAGAGTTTAATTTTTAACTGCTATTTTTATAAGTAAAAATAATGGGAGGAAAGTTAAAGAAATGAACCAGCAACCCATCTTAAAGAGGGCGGTTGCCTATGTAGTGGGGTAGGAAAAGGTAGCACAGAGCGTTAGGGGCAAAAGGGCCTCTACCAGGCACCCTTATTAGAAGGGTGAGCTTTGAGTAATAGTTTGATGGGAGGATATGGCGTCAAAGGCCTTGGATAGCTTCATGAAAATCATAATAACATGTCCATTGAGTTATGAGAGAAATCAATCAAAATACTCCCAAACTTGAGCTTTTTTACAGATAGGTAAGTTGCAAACACCAGTTTCTCTGGGACCCATCATATCCAGATTATTAATCGTATGAATATTGGGTGATATTTGCATAATCTGTGAGTTTGATCTGCGATCAGGACTATTTAGATAAACCTGATCTGCCTTATTAGGCGAAGTAGGGCTTATATGGGAATTTTGAAAATATAAAGGGGTTTTTTTGAAGGTCATCAATGAACAGTCCATACTTGGGGTGAGCCTGAGGGCCCTGATTGAGGGCCCTAATCTGAACCACCTTTATGCACACCATTTTAATTATTTCTAATAGATCAGAAGAGAAAATGGGTGGCAGAGAAGAAAGTTCTTTAGGAGCCAGGGAAGTAGCCCAACGCTCATCTGCAACAAAGGCTAGGTAACTGATACTAGTGAGAGGCTCCATTGGGGGCTTGGGCCCCTTCCTACTCTTGTGAGGGAATTGCCTTCAAAACAGATGTTGGGTCTGATAATCTTTGCTTATATTATCCTTTCCCTTTTGGAACAGGGTACATGTGGCCTCCTGGGACATGAGAATGGGCATATTTTTATGCCTTGCAGGGGCTTAATGGCCAGGAGGGCCACCACAATTTGGGGAGGGCGGGGAGCGTTAAGGTGAGTTGTGTGGAAGCCTTCCACAAGTTCCTTACAGTTGGCAAAATCTCTTGAATTCACCCAGCTAAGGTCATAAGGAGGTTAATCCTTCCAATCCACTAGGTGAGGGATTGAGCGGCGTGATATATTGGAGGACAAGATTTACTCTATCTCTGCCTCTTGGTAGTCATCTACAATGATTTGTTCAGGCGACGTGGGCATAGAACCCTTGAATGGTTACAACAGGGAGGCATGAAACACAATATGCCATTCCAATGAGAAGGAAGCATAATATTGAAGGCACTATTTCCTAGATCCTTAGCACCTAAAAGGGCCCAGATCATTTGCATGCCATTTTATGGGAGGGAATCTATATGTCTAGGTGGCGTATAACCAAAATAACCAGTGAATCTTACCTGAGCTCATATCCTGTGTGTCGTTTCCTTTCTGCAAATTTCTTGTAATCCTCAACCGCCTTTGTCAGGTGCTCACATATAAGATTGTGTGTTTCAAAAATATGATTTAGCGCTCCTCTGCATCTGGAACAGTGCAAGTGAGACGGGTACTAATATGGAATGAGCAATTGCAACCCAAATTGGCATCAAAAAAGGGAAAATTGATGAAGTCGTGGTGGGCATTGTTATATGCAAACTGCGCCAGAGGAAGATCAGATATACATGTGACATGACTTGCAGAAGCATAACAGCGAAGGTATTGCTCCAGGGTCTGGTACATCCTCTCAGTTTGACTACCTAGATGGAGGTGGTAAGCGGTGGATCTACAGGATTTGATCTAGAGGAGGTCAAAGAGAGATTCTAGAATCTGGCAGTGTTTTGGGGCCCACGGTCACTTACAATCTTCCTGGGGAGTCCAAGCATAGAGAATATGTTTATCACAAACAGGACAGCCATTAATTGAGAAATGATTGTTGTGTTGCAAGGGATAAATAGTGAAAACTTTTTTATGAGATAAACCACCCCTATGATCGCATCATACCCCCTATAAGAGCAGCTCTTTAATAAAATCCACAGATACTGAGGTCCAGGGGTTCTCTGCCTGTTGCAATGGGTGCAAGAGGCCCTTTCCCCAAATTTATCATATATGGAATGTGCACATATTACATAATTGGAAATTAAAGCAGATATCTCTTTTGAAGATCATGATCAGTTATAGGTTTATTTAATTATTTCCCCAAACTTTTTGAACTTGTAATGATTAACAATTGTATATGAATCTATATAAGGTTGGAAATTATGAGACTTGTGTGCGTTGATAGTTGTAATTCCATTATTCTGAGTAGGATTTCCTATTTGGGTCAATAATGTAATAAAATTAATTAAATTATTTATTTTATTGGTTGTTCGTTCTGAGGTTCCCCTCCATTTCTCTGTCGAGTTGCCTGGATGCCATCAATTCTGGAGGCTTTTGTGCCCCTCATTACCTACAATTCCTTTAGCCTTTTTAGGAAGTATATCAAAGCGAGGTCAGCCCCATTAGACCTCACTTTGTAATTATATTCTGACTTCGAGTCTAAACCCAATAAAGGCCACTATTCTCTGGATTTGTTTTATTTAATTTTATTTATTTAAAGCAAGGATTGGGGATGCAGATGGCGGTGCAATGAGGAGGAGAGGAAGGGGGTGGATGTGCCGGGATCCTCTTGAGAGTGGCCTTGCCCTGGCGAGAGGGGAAGGAGCCAGAGTGGCCCAAGGTGAAAAGAGGCTGGTTGACCGCACCTTGGCTGGGTAACCCTGAGGTGACAGAGGCCGCAGGGATGCACCTCAGCTCGGAGGCCCAAGGCTACAGAGGCTGGTGCACTGCACCTTGGCCTGGTATGCCTGTAAGGCCGTCCATTTGGAAAGGACCATTCAGAGTTGGTATGGCTACATATGGGGTGGTGGTTTAGGGCTGGTGGCGGGCTGTGCCTTGGAAGCCCCGTCTAATACAGAACTCAGGGTACCCCATAATTGGTGGAACATGTTGTTCTTGGATCACCTTTTTGAGGAATGCAGAAGGAACCTAAATTTGGTTCCTGATAAAATTACCCTATTTTTGTTGACATAGAATTTACGCTTATGAGCTTTAGATTCCAAATATCGTATGATGTGATCCCATTTGGGGAGGCCAACTGGGAAGCGAGTAGCTGACCAAGAAGGGGAGCATCTTGTGATAAACTGGCAGAGGAAGCAGAAAGGGAGACAGTGTCAAAATTTGGGAGGTAGAGACAACGGTTGTAAGATTAAGGGAGACCATCTATTTTTGGGTTCATGGCGGGGTTTCAATCCAACTTGACTGTAAAACATTCAAGGCCCCCTTTACAAACCATAATTGAAGTTAATTTTTCAGAGATCACGGTAGGTGCAGGCCTGACGATGAGCAAGCTTCTGGGGCTTACTATAGTATCAGGTATTGGTGGTCAGTGCGCACAGTAATCTCATACTGGGCGCCCTGGATAGGTAGCGCCAGTGAGTTAATGACCAAGACACTGCTTCCAATTCCTTGTCATATATTGCCCATGCCTGCTATGTGGCTGAGAGCTTCTAGTAAAATAAGCACCTGATGCTCCGCCCCATTATGCTCCTGAAGGAGCACATCACCTACAGCAACTGAGGATGCATCACAAGCCACAATGAAGGGCTTAGACGCGACGGCGTGCCTGAGGACAGGCGTGATAAGTAAAACATCTTTAATAGAATCAACCGCCTAATAGCATTTGGGTGTTTAATTGAAAGGTGTATTCGTGCCAGTAAGGGATTACAAAGGAGCTGCCAGTTGTGCGAGAGCAGATGAAACTTCCTGAGCAAGATTACTGACCCCAGGAAGCTTTAGAGTTGTTTTTGGGTAGTAGGGGTTGGCTAGGATTGAATTTATACCACATGCAGGGGGACTGCATAGCCATCTTTTTAAAACCTGGTTCTTTAAAGAAGGTCACCTCATCACAAAAATTCACTTTTGGAGGGCTTCACAAAAAGGTTTATCTTATTTTGGCCGCCATAATTGCTTCCTGACCTTTGGCGTGCTGCTCATGAGTTGGAGAATAAATTAAGATGCCAATATGTAGTCAACCGCGCAGGAGAAGAGGAGACCACCTAGGTCATTATCTAACAGGCGCTGAAACGTTGCTGGGGCGTTTTCAACTTAAATGACATCATTTTAATCTAAAATGTTCCTCTTTTAGTGTGTAGGGCAGTGAGCCACTCCTGAAAAAGCTTGGCTCTCACTTAATTATGTAAGCATTTACCAAATAAAGTTTAGAGAAACCCCCGCGACATGGCAATTGGCTGGGCTATAAACTATTCCAGTGGGGAGGAGGTAGGGGTCTGGAACTGTTACGTTATTGAAGTGCCCATAATTAACACAAGATCTCAGAGTCCCAGCTTTCTTCTGTGCAAAGACAACAGGGTAAGCAATAGAAGAGGTTCCTTCAAAGTCCAACCTTTCGCCAACATATGTCTAGCCTTACATTTAAAGCTATGTCCTCTTCTTCTGTATGATGGTATAATGGGCAGTTTATCTTGACAAGGTGCATTGTTCTTTGAAATGCTATATCATACTTTGAATAGAGTAGAGTCTAGTAGCTAGGCTCATGTCAAATAATTCTTTGTAGGGGGCAAGAAAAGCCTGAAAGTCTGGTGGAAGATAAATGAGCAAAGGCGCTGGAGGTAAGATAGAGCTCAAGGAGGTCTCAGGAGGAAGGGTATCACTTAGTTGAATCTTTACTGAGCTCATTGTTGGTAAAAGAGAAGAAGTTACGATACAACTTTAATTTAATTTGTTGATTTAGCCACCAACCTAAACCAAGAATCACATGATATAAAAAACTGGAACATCTGAGATGTAGTCATAAAAGCAGAATATATGAACAAAGAATTGTACTGGCTTATGCACAGTGTGACACTTCATAGGTTGAGAAGATGCCCTCAATATGGGAGAGGCCACATCAGTGTCTAGATCTAGTGCATGTGTAATTCTCAAGTCCATAAAAATCAACTGCTCTTGTATCCATGCACCTGCACAGTAATCTTACTTGTCCCAAAGCAGAAGGAAATAGAGAAGATGAATATGCCTGATCCTCATGGGTGGAAGCTGAAAGTCACAGGGACATAGAAGAAGGAGGGTTGGTGAGGAGAGGTCAATAATTTGATGGCTCATTAGGCTTCATAGATAAACCTTTTTCTGGATACAACAAGGGAAAAGGGGTCCAGATTTGAAAATAGGCGTGGATTCTTAACAACTAATCAAGCAAAATCATCACCCAGATCAAAGAGAAGTTCAGAGAGTGCTAAATTGATGGCTGGTTAATTATGTTAGGAGTCATACTAACTGTAAGAAAGTAGCCATCTGAGATAGGTGTTTCAACGCCCAGTGAGTGGCCAAGCTTGCCATAGGCTCAGCATAATTGAAAACTATGATGGACCACTAGTGCTAAAAAAGACTTTTATGGGAGATTCTAAGATATCAAAGTGAGTAAAAATCTGCTCAAAGACATACAAAATGACCCCTTAAATAACCAGGATGCTGTACTGGGGGTAATCACAGGTCTTACTTAGGCAGATCCCAAGAGTGGAAGAGGCAGGGAGGTGACAGCCCCTCCAAGAATTGAGGCTGTTTAGTTTATATCTAAATGGGCGGATGATTTTTTAAATATTTTGATATTGATTGCAACCAAAATGGTGCAGATTTCACCTAAAATTGGGTTGATTGATTAAAATTAAGGTGTTGAACGGCCTCCATGATTTACGCAATAGAATGACAAAAATAATAATGGAGTTAGTTATCCACTATATCATAGATGGTTGAGCGCGATGGCAAATTTGCAGATTGGGACTTCTTCTCTCAGCAATTTCCAAAAACGTTTTTGTTCATGGTGGCATGCATCACCAGAGAGTTTTTGTGGAAATTGCAAAGCATCGTTGAGGCGGATTTCAGTAGCAAGAGTTTACAGAAAATTGTTACTAAGTAAAAATAGTAGAGGAAAGCTAAAGAGATAAACCAGCGTTATGAAATTGTGAGTTGACTACTATTGGCCCTGTTGAATACTTTTTGCATAAGTACAAAATGTTAATATCCTGGTTTCTTCCCCGATTAATAGCTCCCAATCATCAACTGCGCAGGTTCAGTATGTGGACAATTTGCGTTGTCTGATAGTAAATGATATTTGAATGATAATAGTATGAAGGCTATTATCTGTAGTTGAATAGATAACCCGTTTTAGTCCAACGCTTGACCTGTAGATCTCTATAAAATACTATTGATGTCATCTGTAAGGACTTCTACCCTAATCCACCTAACTTGATCCATGCTCAGATCTAAGTTTATGGCCTTTTCTCTGGTGACACAAAATTGGCAGCAATTCACATCTAAGCTCAGCTTCTCTTCTAAGGATTCTCAATCCTTACTCTTTATCCACCAAAAGAGCCCCTAATTAAAGCACACAGAAATAATTTCCTGGAGATGAATATAACTTATTACAAGAATGTGTTCAACTAACTTTTGTATCTTTATTAATGTGAATTATTAGGGAAATTTATAAAAGGAATTTTACGCCAAACCCTCAGTTGACGCCTAAGCTTGTGACGGACGGGGTCTCTAAACACTGTCACAAAGCAGTTAAGCAAGAGTGCCCAGGTAAGCGCCCACAAGCAGGATAATCCTGCTGTGGAAATGTCCCTAATCTGACTGTGTGGGAACCACTTTACTATGAGAGTTTGGGCCACAGTCAGGACTATGCTGGCGCTCAGCAAGAGGGTTAGACCCCCAGAGAGCGCATATAAAGACTCAATGGTCTTGTTAAAGTCTGAGCTGTGATCCATGTGCGGTTTCGCTTAAGGACTTAATAAAGATGATTTCTGATCTTTTAAAATTAATTCCAAATTTATTAAGTTTATTTGAATATATTAGAAGACAAAACTGCTTTACACAGTTTCGCCAGCTCAGATTTATACTGAGCTTAGGGGGGAAGAGCAGGTCTTGTTCCCCATGGAGTCCGCAGGCATCTTCTCAATGACAGGCATAACTCGAGGATCTAAACCCTCAATTCCGTTGTAGAGGCCTGCTCTTGAACTAGGACTGGGTATCCTTGGGGTTGGGGAAACTTTACCGCATTTATTTTTTGGCTTTGTTTTAGTCTCAAAGCCTTGGCTGTTCTCTTCATACATATTCCTTAATATTGCCAACTGGGGTTTGGTGGCATTCAATTGGCCAGAGCGCCCTTCTCAAGGGTTATCCTCATTGCCCCTTTTGGTAATATTTCATTTGGTGGCATCTGGTTGGCCAGAGCGCCATTTGCAAGGATTTTCATCCTTGTTGATACTTTTGAGGACATCGGGTTTGGCCACACCTGATTGGCTGGAAATTTGAGTCCAGTCCGCTCCCTCATTGCCGCATTTAGTAATATTCAAATTGGTAGTGTCTGGTTGGCCAGAGCGCCATTTACAAGGATATTCATCCTTGTCAATACACTTTAGGGCATCGAACTTGGCCATAACTGTTGTCAGTAATCATGTCCAAGGGTCCAATCCCTCATCACCATATTTTGGAATATTCAATTGGCGGCATCTGGTTGGACAGAGCGCCATTTTCAAGGCTTTCCTTCCTCATCAGCCTTGAGATTTGTAATTTTTTCTTCAATTTCGAGGCATCTGATTCATCAGATTGCCATTTATGAAAATTGTAGCTGTTGAGCCCCTCTCCCTTGGCCTCAACTATCGCCCTAGGGAAGACTAGGGTAATGGTATGGTCAGGCAACGCCTTGACCGTTACAAAGCCATGAAACAGCAGCCGTTGCTGTTGATTTCCCTTTGACATCTTACCAGAAATGGTCTTCTCCATCTGGTTAGGATTCCTTCTTTGAACATCCTTGATATCTAAATCACACAGAGTCAGAAAACTTGTCCCTAATGTTTCCCACTTTATCCCCACAAACCAACATTATTTGGTGATAGACCTGCTTAGCTAATGGGACTTTTTACCCATTATTGCAGGTCACAAACCAACTGATTAATTTGCTAGTTGCAAACAGTATCACTCGCCTTGCATCTTTCTCAATAAATCCCCAATTGGTTGGTGATGGAACTTGAACAGTACCAATTGGTAAACCTGTTAGTTAATCTATATCAACTATCAGATGCTGCCATTTTGATGGAAACTCTTCCCAACAAGATCTTAAGCATTCACCTTGATCAATCCTGACGGATCTAAACCTGGAGAATTACCTAAAATCCCCAAAACATTATTAGCCCAAAATCAGGGTCAACCAATATCTAATTTACTCACCATAGGGAATTATCCTCTAGCAATCCATGGTAATCTAGGAGGTTGGAAATGTGGGCAAAAATACCAACACATCTTTCCTCCTGCCTAGATTTCCAGTGATAATAGGATTGGGAAAGGAGAATACTGCCTCATACCAAGTAAAATATTTCTTATTTTCTAGTGGAGCAAGGTCAATATGCACTCAACGCTGCTTAGGATAACCTTTGTCATGTGGTTCTCTTCCTCTTCCTCCTCGCTACCACCTCCTCAGAGTGCAGTCCCCATGACCCTCTGTCATGCCGTGCTGATCAATTTACTCATGATGATACTAGTCCCAGAAAGCCATTTTCCTCCCAGTCAGGGCATATGACCCATTGTCATGTTTGGAAACTTGGTCCGGCGTCCTTGATTTCATGATTCCTTCCTAATCCTTGACAGGAGGTCACTGCCATCGATGTTTGTCTCACAGTTCAAATAAGAATGCAAAATTATATTTGCTCTTGTTAATTTCTCATAATAACTTCTTTGCTCATATTTTTCTTTATTCTTTTCTGTTGAGTTTATTCATTGATTTGGGGTTAATTTCTCCGAAATTAAAGCTTTAATTGATACTGAAGTGAATAAAGTCAACTATTATAAAAAGTCTGACATCCCCACTCTCATCCAGCTCATATGTAAAACTCAGAATCTCAGTACCAGCAACTTCTCAACAGTATGGTTGACAAAGATGCTTGAATCTACCAGCTGATGAGTTGATCTGTATGACAAAATCTCTTCTATGGTCCCCCTAGGAATCATACTCCTAGTCAAGAACCCATAGCCAGTCCTTCCACAGAAATACCGGAAACAGTATCCAACCCCAATAAAACCAGATTAGCAATCTTCTCAAATTGACTCGCAGCCAATCCTCCTTCTGTTATCAACTTCCAAATTAGATTTTGATACAAACCTGGATTCAGCTCCTTTCGCAGATACTACTATCATTGTCAAACCTCCTGAAGCAATGCCATCTGCTATTAATCATTCATTCCTCTCTGGATCTAACTTGCTTCTGGAGTTCCTTTTCCAACTCACCCAATTCTATAACCATCTGATCTGTCAACTGAAATAGCCATCATAAATTATGAACATTTAAAACTCCCCTATGCAGAATTGAGGACCTGAGTGGCTGAGGCTCTGTCCATAGCTCTGAACACTTCCAATTTCACAAAAATCCTAGATTGAGATGTTGCAGCCTATGCCCTTCATTTTGCTGGCCAAGTTCTTCCAAAGTTGGGCCATGAGGCTTCCAACCTCTTTTGAATTCCATTGCTCATTCTGCTTTTGCATTCAAGAGTCTTTTAATCATCATTTTCAGGATGTCATATGCTCCTTGCACAACTATCTCATTCTGGTGCTTTACACTGGTACATCCCTCTTATGGATCTGAATGAGGCATGATTCAGCAACCTCCACTTTGTATCCCTTGCTCAATGCTGGCTCACATGTCCAACGTTCTTGATGAGTCCTGTCAACAAGTGCAGAAGACCAATCTTCCGGCTCCTTTGCCATATTGGTATTACTCAGAACTATTCACTTATTGCCTCTTCTTGTTCTGTTGCTTCCCTACCCAATCTGGAGTTTTGCAATTGGAAGTACTGACATCTCAATTTCTCTTCCCCTCATCACATTTCTCTCAGGGTTCAGCCTCTGCTCTATGAACCTGGCTTCATGTAGGTCTAGCCCTTGCTAGCGTTCAATCACAAATAATTTTACATGTTTATTTACTCCCTCTGTTATGCATCCTCGCTCACCCAAGAGGCGACGTAGGTGGAATCATTCCCAAGTTAAGGATAAAAAATAATAAAAATATATAAAATATGTCTTTTTTCTTTACTTTTTTTAAAGTTTTATTTTTCTTATATTTTTATCAATCTTTTATTATTATTATTTTTCTTTTTTTTATATGGGACAGGACCATCACTCGCTTCAAAGTCCATATTTTTTTATTTATACCCCCAAAAATGGTTCTGAGGTTTATTTTGACCTACCAGTTAACAAGGTTCAGGGGCTTATTTTAAGAATTAAGCATCTATTTAGTTCAGCGTTCCCTTTATTTATTTATTTATTTATTTATTTATTTATTTATTTATTGCGAGGAAGGCTGACCAGGGGATGGACACTTCTGAGTGTCAACCCAAAAGAGAAAAAACTTAATAACATGGAAGGCACCCCAGAAAAGCGATGTTATCTCCTGTTGCCAGCGGGAACGCCACTTATGGGGAGGGGGAGGGAAGTGTGAATGGGCCGTAGCCACAATTGAACACGTGTGGAGGAAGGGGTCTGATTTGATGAACCAACTGGGAACCAGGAGGAGACCAGCTGGCGGCGACGTGGTAGGAGGTATCCAAACATCCACGCCTGAAAGTGGTCCACCAAATGAAACTGGAATCTGTGGACAGCTTCTGGGAGGGTGGGGGTGGAGCCTGCGATGGCTTCCAAGACAATCGTGTGGATGGTCCACATGGCGATTGCAACCACCAGAGCATGAAGGGAGGGTGTAAAGGGGGAGGCCATTGATAAAGCAAACACATCTCTTGACAGGCTGAAGGGATGTGTTTGATCCTGGCCAAGCAGATATTAAACTTGGCGCCATATCACTTTAGAGGTAGGACACTTCTCCAGGCGGTGGAAAAGCGTTCCATACTGGCCACACATGTCGCAGGATAAGTGTAAAGCGTTAGAGCGCTCAGCCTATGGTACACCCACCTCAGGCAGCGCCACACATGGGAATAGATTTGAGGCTGCAACAGAGGATGGTGTGCGTATTTCCAGATAGTCTTTTGGGTCTCAATGGAGTAAGGGATGTCCATCATGTCCAGGTAGTCCACCCTGGATAGGACATGGGGCCGGTGGGGATCACGCCATCATGGATGGGTAGCCCCTGTACCTCTTGCGTGATCTGATGAGAGGGGCGGCCTCTTTAGGTTATATGTCTGCTAATATGAATTCTCCACTCAGCGCTCTGCATGGAAAGGAGGACTGGTTTGTAGTGGGTTTTAGTACCGTGAGGACCTGTGGCTGAAGGGTGTAAAGCCAGGTAGTTCATCAGGGAGTGGGAGCTCGATGGATTGTTGAGGCCCAAGGCGCGGGTGAAGTTGGAGTGGGTCGCACGGGACCAGTGTTGGGAGGGGAGCGTAGGGGCAGTGACAGCCGCAATCCAGGTACCCAAGATCTTGGCCGCATGGGCTCTGAAGTCCAGCAGGCCCATGCCACTATGATGATGAGGGCCAAACATGACCTCTAACCGTACTGGTGGAGGGCGACCTGACCATAGCCATCCTTGCAGCAGGGCAAGCAAAAATTTGAAGAAGCATGGGGAGAAGGGGATGGCGTGGGCTCCAAACCAGACTTTGGAGAGAAGCATATAAGTTGGCCAAAATGACCCGGCCAGTAAGGGAAGTAGGGTGGGCTCTGAGGGAGGCGATGCGCTTTGTCACGTTGTCTAGAATATGCCTCTCCATTACTGCTGATGCTTATCCGCCTGCCTCCACCCACATGCCCAGATGACGGACTGGCCCTATGGTAGGGCGTGGCACATAGGGGAGCACCAGTGGGGCGGTGTGGGGTGAGCTGGGAGGGCGAGCGCGTGTGCAAGCAGATGGGCCAGGCTGAGCGCTGGTTGCAGGGGCCCAGCAGTTATGATACTGACCAAGGAGGATGATCTCAGTTTTGAGGCATTCAGTGCAGCATTACTTACCCGGGAATACTCCTGGATGAGAGCTTCAAGTGCACGTGTATCTTTATTAGACACCCCAACCACACAGTCATCTGCAAACGCCATCATCTTGACTGGGGCTTGGCCTGTAACATGGACCCCAGTGGGTTGGGCATTCACATTTCGAAGTAGTGGGTCAAGGCTGAAGTTGTATAAGAGTGGGCTAAGGGGGTCTCCTTGTCACAAGCCCCTTTGAGGGCAGACTACTTCCGTTAGGAAGCCAGGGCCACGTACTGCCATAGTTGCAGATTCCGTGAGCAGCATCACCCAGTTGATGAAGCGAGGGGGTAAGCGGAATTGATGTAGGCAGGCCCTGAGGTATTCCCAGTTTACTCTATCATAGGCCTTCTGTTGGTCCAAGAATACAAGTGCCCCAGAGGCTGTGGACTGACATGCATTAGCCACAGAGTGCACGTTATCCCAAATTGACCTTCTGGGGATGAAACCGAATTGTTTTGGGGAGATGGTGGCAGATGCTACAGTCCCTAAACGGTTAGCCATGATTTTCGTTAAAATTTTAGTGTCTGTGTTAGTTAAAGAAATGGGGCTCCAGTTCACTAAGTCCAGCTTATTCCCTTTCTTGAAGAGTGTGACGGTAAAGGTCTCATGTCCTCCTGGTAGGAGGCGCGTTTCCAACAGGCTTTAGTTGAGTGAGGCTAGCAGCAATGGGGATATATATTTGAAATAATTTTTGTAGAATTCATATGGAATGCCATCTGGGCCCGGGCATTTTTGGTTTGGTGCACCGCGAATGGCTGTCCATAATTCGTTTGGAGTAATCAAATTCATTATTTCCGGGTATTGGAAAATGGTGCAGATGTGGGCTCAGTCAAGAAATTCCGCCACTTCAGCTGGCTGAATTGGATCAGATCAGTACAACTCAGAGTAATACTTTTGTGTTTTGATTACCACTTCAGCTGGCGTATCTGCAATGGAATCATCCAATCTTTGCACCTGTGTGCAGGCCACGCTCTGGCGTGGTGCGAAATTTTTTTTAAAGAAATGTGCGGTGTACTTGTCACCTTTTGTGATGTGTATGGCCCTGTACTGAACACAAACCCGATGTTTGTGTTGCCTTTTGAGTGTGTTGAGGCGGGCGGCTGCCTCCACCCACTTCCAGCCCTATGCAGAGCTGTATCCTGTATCTGGGATATTGGACTCCAGGTGTGCCAACTCTGCCAGAGCACGCGAAATGACCGCTGATGTGGCTCATGAGCGTCTGGAGGAGAGGTGGCGAGAGTGGTGGATGGTGTCCTCTTTGAAAGTTGCCCATGTGGAAATGGGGTCCACACAAAACGGTGCAACAAACTCTTTTGCCAATCTTGCTGATTTCAGCCATGAGGAAAATCCTGGCAACGCAAGCTCGGAGGGGCGGATTTTGCACCAATGTGGGGCCTTAGCAGCTGTGACAGGTAGGTGGTAGGTTATCAAGACCAGTCGATGGTCAGAGAATTCTATTTTTGTTGTTTTAAAGTGGGATATGTGGGGTTGGAATTTCACCAGCATAAGGATAAGGTCGATGTGGGACATGGACCTTAATTGGCCATTGTGGACGTGGGGGCACATCATGTTCTCGAGCAGCAGGGCTTGCCACGGCCACACATCCATTAACCCAAGAGTGGCCTTTATAACGCGAAGTTCAAAGTGGCCCTGGGGGGTGTGGGAGGAGGAAGGCCACCAGTCCACTGAAGTGTTTAGCCAGCAGTTCATATCACCAACTATGAAAGGGTCTGGGGGTAGTGGGAGGGATTTGACCAATGAGAAAAATTCCCATTGCTCTCATACACCGTTTGGGGCATAGATATTGATGATAGCGTGTACCACGTCTGCCCACGAGAAAGTGAAAAAAAGGACTTGGCCATTAAGGAAGGTTTCTGACGATAAAAATTTGAAAAAATTATTTTTGAATTAGCACCCCACAGAACTTTGACCAAAAGGATAGGGATGGGAGGAGCATTGTTTTCCAATCTTCCTCAGAACCTCATGGACAGTGGGACTCCTGGATGGCCAGGATATCCGGGGGTAAATTTTGTTGTAAAAAACTTAGTTTCCTAGCCCAGGACAGGGAGGCCTTGAGTCCAGAGATATTTAACGTCCCTAAAGTGAAGGTTTCCCCCATCGCACCTTAGGTGCAAGGGGGTGGGCACCTGGGCCCACCAGCCTCCTCTAGAACCCACGGGCCTTCACAGCAGCGCGGGTGTTAGCAGCAACGCTATCAGATTTTTGTTAATTTTTACAGAAGAGTTGCATTGGCTTTAGCCTTCACTTTTTGTTTCCCCGACATCGGATGAATTTTTTGTGGTGCGGATGAGTTTGGTGCACTGTTGAGTAGGTCAAAAAATTTTCAGTTGGGATGGGTCCCAAGTCAGTTTTGACCAGAGCTTGGGTGTAACGATTGGGTGAGATCAAGTCCCCCATCAGATCCTCAGATTGAGTGGCCCAAACAGCATGGGCTTCCCAATCTGATTGGTTGATGGATTCCCAAGTTGCTTCTGCCGCGAAGGTTTCAATGTCCTCCTGGCATTGGGAGTATGGGATAGCGGTGGTGGTTTGGCCGCTTCCTAGGCCGCGGCCCTGCAGGCCTGCTTGGCCTTCTTCTGCTCTTGTGGGGAGATAGGCTTTACCAGTAGGTAGCAGCCTTGTGCTCCCCATGGGAAAGCCTCTTTGGTGCTTGCAGTTGGTTCGTAGTGTGCCTCTCCGCTGGCCATGGCTGCTGAGGGGTGCTCTTGGAATGTGACGCCCTCCTTGGTGGGGCATGTGTGTGCCTTATGGCTGAACGCGTCACAGTGGGTGCAGATGGGGGGGCGCGCTGTCCACAGTCACCTGGAATGGGTGGGTGGTATGCCCTGCAATATCAATAAAAGTGGAGTGTGGGATCTGGGTTAGGTCCTTCATGATCTCCTTGGTTGGGGTCAGGACTGCGATGGCTTTGCCAGTGCACAGGTGTGGCATCAGCGTGAAGCATTGCATTTTGAAAGATTGTATTTCTCCATATATGGCGAGACCATATTCCAGGTGTTGTTCCAAAATATCATGTTTTACCATAGTAGGCAAAAAGTCAAACGTGAGGAAAATTTGGCTTGATTTCGTCCATCTGGTGAATTTGGTTTTGACGACCCATTGCCCTTCGGGGAGGTCAACCACTACGCACACTGCAGAAGCCTCGTCTGCTGCCTTTTTCTTCAAAAACTAGGTCCAGCCAACCACGTGACATGGAGTGAGGTGAGATGTACACCGCGGTCAGGATAATTGTGTGCACATCTTCACAAAATTTTTCCCATAAAGCTGTTTGTTGGATGTCTAGAAACACGCGGACTTCGTATTCCACCGATGAAAGTGGCTGGGAGTGCAGCATGTTGATGTACTGGTTGCATCGTGCTTGCCATGCAAGTATTTTCCGGGGGAAATAGTGACCGCCTATTTTTTAAAATTTTTGTCTATACCACCAGTTTCTCTGGGGCGTTTTTGAACGTTGGAGGCCGTAGGCCTTCCACCTGCTCCTCTTACCTTACTTTCCCAACTGCTCCCTGACATGGGCGCAGACTAATCTACTCTGTGAATTATAAAACTAGATTCAGACTTGATGAATAGGTTGCAAAAGTGATTGCAACAAGAAAGAAAAGTTACTTTTTAAGACTTTCAGCGTTCCCTTTTTAGGACTTAACTAAATTTTCAGGGCATAACCACCTCATTGGTTCAGTGGTCCTCTGGGAACAGTCTTTTAATTAATTTTTTCTTCAATCTACTTCTTTAATTACTTAGTATTTTTCAATTCTCAATTCTCTCATCCAAGTGGTCCAAGACGGAATAGGCGTCCATCAAGATCTTGGCAATAATCTCAAATGGACATGAACAGAATACATCTAGTGCGTTTTTTCTTCCAAAGCCATGCATATCACAATAGGCAACTTATTGCCTACTTGGTATTCTGATAGTGCCAGTTGTGCTTATCATCAGTCATTTTTGCCTTGATTCTTTTCTTCAAGGTCATATCAAATGCTTGCAATTGCATCTCAATTATGATATTTGACAATTAGATCAGGTACTGCTTGGCAATCATCCCAATGTTGGTTTGATCACCAAATATAGAATCGGTGGTAGAGTGGCCTTTCTTTTATGCAACAACTTGAATGGCGTTTCCCATTGCCATATGGTGACTGATGTTATATGAGAACCTTACCAAACTAAGGTAAGTTTCCCATGCAAAAGTTCCTCCTTTGACCAGCTTCCTCAGCATCACAGCTAGCGTTCCATTGACCCGTTCTACCAATCTTTTGTCTCAGACCAGTAAGGTACTGACACGACTCCTTGGATCCCCATTATCTCATTCAATCTCAGGATCACGTGGTACATGAAATTTGTTCCATTGTCACAACAAGACTTTTGGGCATCCATGCCAGTATATGACTTGATTCAAGATAAACCATGTGATACTTGTAGCGTTCACTTTTGCCAGGTCTATATCTTGCCCATCTGGTTAGATGGTAATTGCAACTAATATTTTTTTGACTCCCGCCATGCTCATAGTTAGCAGTCCCATCACATTGATGGATACCATATTACAGGAAAATCTAGGGAATACCAGTCAATATCCAGTCATGTTCTTGTGAGACTTTTGCAATAGGCACTTCATACAGTAAGCTGAGTAATCCGCTACATTCTAGTTGATAGACTCCCAGAAATAATACTGGTGAATGTAATGGTCGTCTTCCTCAGGCCTCCATGCCCAACAGCCTTATGTGAAGCCTGAACGATTGCCACTCATTCTGACAGTCTTGGGCATATTAATCGTTTTCCATTGATTGTCATTAAAATTTGTTCATCTATGGTCTCAGTGTTTTCCATCGCTTTCTGAAGCACATCTTGGATTTCTCTGGGCACATTCCCAATTTTTACTTTGAACATTCTCTGTATTATCTCATCTGCTTGATGGTATACCACATGGACCTTTGTAATCTTCATAAGCCATCAGCTATATGATGAGAAGCTCTCACTTGGTGAACTATCTCATAATTGTAAGCCTGTAGATTCAATGTCCATCAGGCCTGTCATTCATCCAGTTCTCATAAAATTATGCAGCCAACACTGCGAGGAGTGGTCTGTCACTGCCTTAAAGTGTGTTGACGAATATATATCTGAAACTGTCTAGATGAGTAAATTAGTGCAAGGCATTTATGCTAAGTAATGGTGTAAATCATTTCAGCTGCAAATAGATATCTGGATCACATAAGCTACTGGATTCTTATCCCTGAGCTCATTTACTTGACTTATGATGTCGCTAATCACTATTAATGAAGCATCAGTCTGCATTATAAGTCCCTGATTGAAATATGGGTATTCAATATCAGAGATTACATCATATACCAGTGTAACTCATCATAAGAACTCTGGGCCTCTTCATTCCAAAAAAATCTTTTTTTTGATCTTTCATAAAATATAAGAGGGGCTCAGCAATTCTCACGAAATCCTATATGAATCTTTGGTAGTATCTGGGGCGAGGGAAACCTAGTTGAGGGTATTCCCATCCCCAATTTTCCCCATGGTATTGAGGAAGATGCTAAGTATGAAATTGAGGAGTTTGCTTTTGGTGCGAGCTGTGCTTGCATTTGTTGAAGATTTGGGCTTCACCTGATGGCTAGTTCGTTGTTTGGTGGAAACTGCAGCTTTGAGCATCTATTGTGTGAGGAAAATAGACAGGATGGTGCTTTGAATTTATGATATAGCTTTTGGTAATACTTCAATTGTATACCCAGTCGTTTCACTTGGACGATGGCCCGCTGCCCTGATTTTACTAATCCCAAGTGAAAATCAACTTTAATATAAAATAAAGTGATAACGCAAAAAGGTTATAAGATAAATTTGAAACTTAATCCAGAAGTTAAAGGGTATTTTATTAGTGTAAATGCAAGGGTTATTTTTAGGGTTTGATGTTAACCACATATTACCCATGACGCCTTACTTTTCAGTGCCCCTTGGCCACGTAAAAAGTTTGAAATGACGTCTACAAATACTTTGACTCAGGGCATCATGCTCAGCCTCAGAGTCAGAGTAAACACCAACATCATCCTTGAAATGGCATTTAGTTATACCTTCAAAATAGCTGAACTGATTCACTTTCATGTGCAATTGGCAGCACATACCAAGACGATTTGTATCACTAATTAGTAATTAATTCTATCAAAAACTTGACCAAAATTAAAAACTAATTTCAACATAGACCAACAAAGCCCATGTGCCCAAGTCATTAAATCAAAACTTAAATTTGAGTTCGACCTAACCAACAAAGCCCTCAAGCCCATGTCATCATAGTCGAATATAATTAAGTGAAATCGCTAGGCCACAAATTCAAGTTCAAAAATACTTAGGATTTCTTTAGTTTATGATAAATGACGATTAAAATCTAGTCAACCATTCAACATTTCCCCCTCCTTGACTGGATATAAGCGACAGATACTCTTCTTCCTTGGTCACACTGTCTAATTCTTCATGTTCCTTGAAGTTCAAATGTTATCTCGATAGCCTTTCCTAAGCTGACAGGGCCAGCATGCCTGGTGCTGAGCTTCCTTGGGTTTGGCACATCTCCAATTTCGTTGCATGCTTCTCCAGTTTGGTCGCTCTCTCCTCCCCCTACTGAAGAGGGGATACCTAGTTCTAATGCCAGCGAGGCATCAAATCTATAAAATAAACTCCATGGCTTGCAATTATTATTATTATTTCTTTTTTACTTTTTTTTATTTATTATTATTATTTTATTCTTTTTATCTTATTATTCTTTATGATATGGACGAAGAAACTTAGCATGTACTTGATTCACAACCCAGCCGCCTTGATCCTTAATGGTATATACATCTTCAGACAATTTCTCCAATATAATAAATGGACCCTTCCAAAGTGAGGCTAGCTTGTGCGCGCAGCCTGCGCTATGAGTGTCATAATATACTATTAAATCTCTTTCCTTGAACTTAGTCATTCCCTCATGCCTGAAGGCTAGAATATTTTCAAGTATTTGTTGCACATAGGGTTTAGCGACTTCTTCAGAGGCTTCAGGTGTGACAACCTTACTTTGGGAGCGAGTTACTGCATGTAAATTTGAGGAATCTTCAATCAATACTAAAATAGAATCATTTTCATTGTTAAGCAAGGCCCCGTGTCCATCGTTTGCTTGTCAATCAGGTGGGACTGGTGTTGCAGGCATAATAGAGCATCCATCATCTATTGTGCTTGTTCTTTTCCCTCCTCCTGCACAGTATTAGGAAGGACTATATTGACAATTTTTCTGATGGCATTGGGAAGCATAATGACCTTTAAAATTGCAATTAAAGCAAGTAATTTACTCACTGGCCGTGAGGTGTTAATCTTCTTATAAATTTCAAAGGACTTTCCAGCAAAGGCAGTGGTTCCTGATCTGTAACCAGTATTAGGAGGGCCATAATTTTTTGAGCATCTGCATAAATAGTCAACTAATTCAGATGTCACAAGGTTTTGCACGAAATCAGGCAATAGAGTGTTTGATAGATTAGGGTAAGGTTCTACTGCATGCTCTAGTGTTATCTTGGAATCAAAATCGACCATAGCCCGCGCGCCTAAGAGAACTTGAGCTTCACGATAGAATCAATCTGCAAATTCACCAATTGCTTCATCTTTCTTAAAGCTGATGTTCATAAACTTGGATTTTCTGGTCAACATCCGTTCTGGACCTCCAAATTCATGAAGCATGGCCTCCTTGACTTCAGCATATGTTGGATTTTCATTAATGCGAGGCATAATCAACTCAATGCTCCACTCATCTAAGCAGTTGATCATGGTGGCTGCTTTGTTGTGGTCGCTGGCCCCATGCATAGCCATTTCAAAACATTTGATGAAGGTGGTAATACTTCCATTCTTGTCAAAGGCTGGCAGGTTTACTGGTTTGAAATTATCACTTCCCCATTCCTGGTTATCATGATTACTATTTTGTTGACCAGAACTAGGCGTACTAGGGCGTTGGGGCATTGTATCCTGGTTTGAGGTGTTAGTGTTGACCAAAGAAATTATATTGCTAGGCAGTTGTTGACGTGGCCCAGCGTCCATTTTGGTAGCTATTTTTGAAGCTTCATCCTCATAATTTTTGGAAGAATTTCCAGTTGAGTGAAATGTAGCACACTGACAACACCCATCAGCCAGATTCAAATCTGCTCGTTGATTTTATTTCTCCAATTAACATGATTTTGAGTTTTTAATTTTAATTTCGCTATTTCCTTATTAAGGCTAGTAGCTTGTAGTTGCAAGGTGGAAAACACTTGGTCCTTTGCTTTCATTGCATTCTTGCACTGGTTCAATTCTTCATGGAGATTATTCTTTGACTCATTAATAGCATTAACATCATCATTGAGATTATTGATCTGTAGATTAAGACGATCAATAGAGTCTTTAGTTTTTGCCCGTTGGGCCTCAATTTGGGTTTGCCAGTAATTGATTTTTTTGGTGTATTCATCCTTAATCTGCAAAATTTGGGCACTCAAACATCAATACTGGTCACCATCTGTGGTCATAGCCATGAGCACCATTGTTGAAGATTTGGGCTTCATCAGATGGCTGGTTCATTGTTTGGTGGAAACTGCAGCTTTGAGCATCTATTGTGTGAGGACAATACACAGGATGGTGCTTTGAATTTATGATATATCTTTCAGTAATACTTCAATTGTATACCCAGTTGCTTCACTTGGATGATGGCCCGCCGCCCTGATCCTAATAATCCCAAGTGAAAATCAACTTTAATATAAAATAAAGTGATAACGCAAAAAGGTTATAAGAAAAATTTGAAACTTAATCCAGAAGTTAAAGGGTATTTTATTAGTGTAAATGCAAAGGGTTATTTATAGGGTTTGATGTTAACCACATCTTACCCATGACGCCTTACTTTTCAGTGCCCCTTGGCCACATAAAAAGTTTGTAATGACGTCTACAAATACTTTGACTCAGGGCATCATGCTCAGCCTCAGAGTCAGAGTAAACACCAACATCATCCTTGAAATGGCATTTAGTTATACCTTCAAAATAGCTGAACCAATTCACTTTCACGTGCAATTGGCAGCACATACCAAGGCGATTTATATCACTAATTAGTAAAATAATTTGATCGAATTGACTGACATTAAAAACTAATTTTGACATAGACCAACAAAGCTCCACGTGCCCGAGTTATTAAATCAAAACTTAAATTTAAGTTTGACCTAATCAACAAAGCCCTCGAGCCCATGTCATCATAGTCAAATATAACTAAGTGAAATTGCTAGGCCACAAATTCAAGTTAAGATATACTTAGGATTTCTTTGGTTTATGATAAATTATGATTTAGATCCAGTTAACCATTCAACAGCATAGATGCAGCAAAAAAGTTCTCTTTTCAACCCCAATTATCATAAAACCCACTTGTGCATCAAGTCATTCACTTGTGTGCCTGCTCTCATCACTTTCTCTGAGCATCAACTTTCTCAATGCGTTGAGGCAATGGACACTGCCAACCTCATTAACGAAGAAAACCAACAATTATACCTCCTTATGCCTCGTGTCACTGATGCTCCTACCCCAATGTTGTCTGCTATGGTCTGCCAGCTAAAGGGGCGCCAGAAAAAGTTTCTCCAAAGCTTCCTCACCTTCTGATATGGCTCCCTAGGCTGTTAGCTGAGATGTTATATTAGGAAAAAAATTATTTCTAATAATCCTTTTGTTAGCTCATTTGCAAATAAAGATAAGTACGTCTCCCCCTATTGGTTTGGTCACTACTAGTGCTAAAAAAATCTTTGGTAGTATCTGACTATTACAAGGAACACTTGACATCATGGACACTTCTTGGGATAGCCATCGGCTCTATTGCATCAATCTTCTAGGCTTGCAGTGTTTTCCACTAGAGTTGATAACAAATCCCAAATAGTAAACTCTTTCTTAAATAAGTGACACTTCCTCAGCTTGATCTTCAACTTATCTGTGGACAGTCTCTTGAAGACTTCTTCCAAGTGGTGTAAATGGTCAGTACATGTTTTACTGAACACATTTATATCGTCCAAGTACACCAAGACTCATGAAAACTTTAGTTATTTAAGATGGCGTCCAGGGCCCTCTGGAACGTTGCAGGTGCTTTACATAGACCTTGAGGAATCCTCGTTGGTTGATACAGCACTGCGCAGTGATGATTACACTTCTCATTGTCAACCATTGGCAGATTTTATTAATATGAGGATGGTCGACCAGGGGACAGATACATCCGATATGTAGGAGCAGGGAAAGTGGAAAACAGAAATGGGAAGAGAGCGCAGAACAAAGGAACTCAAAAGATACGACTTGGCACACTTTGGAGTGGCTGGGGGGCCACGGGTGGTGGGTGGCTAGACCTTGAGTGGCATGGCAACTCATGGGCTAGTAGGGTGTACCGCCTATGAAGACTGTGAGGTTTTCAATGTCATAACGAAGGAACCAGAATGTAATCCAGGTGCCTATCCATTTCTTCCATTTGTGTTGGAGTGAGCCGAAAAGCCAGGCTTGAAAATGGTCAGCCAAATGGTTGTGGAACCTGATGATAGCTTGGTTGAGATTGTGGAAGATCCCTTTGAAGGCGTCAGGGTAAATGTGTGAATGGACCATATTGCAATGCACACAATTAGAGCCCTCAGTGTCTGGGGGATAGGTGAGGCCATGTTGAGTGCCATGATATCGCGGGATAGTCAGAATTTGGTTGTAGGTGATTGTTGAAACAGGTGCATCACGTTGGCCCAGATATGCGCAGATGGCGGGCACTCTTCCAGGCGGTGCGCTAGTGTGTTGGGTCCGCCACAGATGGCGCATGTCTCGAACATTGAGAAAGTACGGTTGGCTGTTCTATATGTACGGCGCATGTATCGCCTCATTGTGGAGCACACTTGTGGGGATAGGAGGGGGCAGGTGACGAGGTTCCACACCTGTTTTTGGGGTTCAAGTCATATGGGACGTCTGGTGGTCTAGGTAGTCAATCCTGGACAGAGGGAAGGGTGGTAATGGGGCAGGTACATTAAACAACGTTTGTCCTCTGTGGAGTTGCACATATCCAGTTTGAGGGTGATTCTCTTCAGATTGCTGTGCATAGGAGAAACTCCAATCCCCTTGTCTTAAGTTGTATAGGATGCGTTTGAAATACCAATTGGTGTTGAGTGTTCAGATGGCGTTTGGGTGTGTTACAAGGTACTTCATCAGAGTCGCCA